>JAQZBX010026904.1:0-28689 GCA_029593785.1 Cabassous unicinctus
AAAATAAACAGAGAAAAGCCAAACAATCACACCATCAAGCAGCCAAACAAATCTAAGGAGGAAGTGTTCCTTCTAGTGTACTTGTGGATCCTCTCAGCCTGTTTGTGTTTATCAATTACCCTTCAGGGTTCTATCTGTAGATTTTGGGGCAGATTTTTGATAGTATACTATATTAAGAACAGGAATTCATTTTTTAAAGTGACTGTCTTTTTTTTTGGTGTGGGGTGTATAAGGGACCCAAGAGGAGTCCTCTGCTAGATCACCCCCTTCACTGAGGGAACCCTAAATAGGGTCATGGAAACTAATCAAGCCCTACACACTTCCTTACCTCCCCAGGAGCACTGAAGGTTTGAAGCTTGTTAGTGCAGAGCAATAAAATTGGCTGACTCCAACCCCTCTGGGGCCAGGCCTTAGTATCAGTGGGCTGCTGGGTAAATCAATTTTGCTTAGCAGTTTCGTGTCTCCCCTCAGCCTGGCACTGTTTCGAGCTGGCTTATCTGCTCCCCAAAGCTATGAGGGGGTCCAGGCAGCCAAATTCACAGAAGTTAAACCCCTCTCCACCTTCTGTCAGAGCCCTCCCTCCCTCAGAGTATGCTCCCTCATGCTTGCAGGCAGCGGGAGTCATGGATGTTGGATCTGCGGCTCCAGCCAGCCATTTTCTGTGAGGGCGGCGCTCAGCTGACTGTGTTGACCCCCACAGGCAGGCTCAAAACTCACGAATCTCCACCGATCACTGCACACCATTGATCTGCCCACTGCTAGGTGACCCAAGCTTCTCAATCGCTGCACCCACAGCACAGACCCTCTGGCAGGACCCTGTCCACAATCGGCAATTCCCGGAGATCTATTTCATGAGTACCCACCTAGATTGATGCCATCTCGGTCCCCCAACCCTGTCCTTATCTGCTCCCCATAGCTATGAGGGGGTCCAGGCAGCCAAATCCACAGAAGTTAAACCCCTTTCCACCTTATGTCAGAGCCCTCCCTCCCTCAGAGAATTCTCCCTCATGCTGGCCTATTATACTACTCTTATTCTGAGGTTGTGCAATTGATGATGGGCTTGGAAAAAAGAGGAAGTTGAACAAATGGGGGAGAAGTACACTTTCTGAGTATACTTTTATTGTGAAACCTAAAATACATATATTTTTATTGAACAATGCCTCATTTATTTGTTATGCTTACTATATGATCATGGGTTTAACTATTTGTTCAGATTATTTTTGAGTTTAATTTTTGAGAGAAATTAGTTTTAAACCTACAATTCTTAAACCAGAATAGTAATATTACAATTTGGTGTGCCAGAACAATCAATAAGCAAACACACATTCCAGATAAGCAAGATATCTACCGTATCATAGAAGGATGCTTTGATTGTGTGAAGACATTAGGTAGGGAACTGATTCTTCTAAGAATTTGAATATTTCTCCATATCCCAAAGCCCAGTTCAGTTACATATGCTGCACGCTCAACCCACTAAAATTCAACATTATTTCTATTTACCCTACTATTTTATCTCCTTGTCACTGTATGAAATTAGAGGAGTCTCTCTATTAATAGTGCTTTGGAATTTTACAAATATATAGCATGGTGTAAGATTTTAATTACTGTTGTTTTTTTTTTTTTTCACTTATGATTGTGTTTTTTTCCTCTGGAATTTTTTTAAATTTATTTCCTTCAATCTTAAGAATTACTTTATTCTATTTTATTTTTATAATTTCCCTCTACCCTATTTCTTTCCTCTTTCTGAAATTTATTAATTTGATTTCCCTCATTAATACTATTTTTCAAACTTTTCTTTCAAATTTTCAATTTCTCCAATTTATAGCAAACACTTTAGGAATATGCCTCAACACTTCTTCCAACATTTTTATGGAACAAATTTATTTCTGATATAGAATTTTCACATATTAAGAATTCCCACTAGTTTTTTGAGTTACTTTTTTTACCATCATTCATTGCTAGGATGATGTTTCCTGAAGAGGTCTTTTACTATGGGATTTTTGTTTTTTTCTTCTATTATCTGCAATGCTTATTTCCTCTAGATTTCTTTATCCTGTCAATATTATGATTGTACTTTGGCTCTGTCTTTAAATTAGATACTTTCCTCATGCACATGGCAAACCTAAGGTGTGAAAGGAAGAAGTTTAATGCAAGTGTAATGTGTGTCGACTGGGCTTGTAAAGAGCTGAACATCATTGATCAGGGATGTGAAGATTTTAAAGGGGTCTTACAGGAGTCATAGATATAATCTGTATTAATTGAATTCCCTTTCTTTAAAAATGCCTTATTTATTTATTATACCACTTCCAAAAAATAAATCTGAGAATAAACCCTTCTGACCACCCTTTACTCCTTCTGTCTGATTTCCTGAAAGGTCAGCTCTTGACCAAAATCCAACCAGAATCCAAGAACACTGAGCCCCTTGATGCAGCCCAAGATGTTTAGACTCCAGGTATTTAAGCAGGCTGCAGAAGAGTAAAAGTTGGGCTAAAGGGTAAAACAAATAACTATATACCTTTTATGATTCCATTTTATATATCTGGCTTGAAATAAGTTTTTCTTTCTGAACACCTGGATTCAAATATTTTACAGTTTAAATGAAATGTCAGTAATTGACAATTAAAAATACCTCTCCTCTTTCTTCTTTTTCTATTATTCATATTCATTAACTTGTATATTTTATTGTGTGTGTGTGCATGTATGCACTTGAGCATGTGTGTGTGAAATTTCATCTCCTTCTCTGTGCCTGTGAGATGTTCAGGGTAATTTTTCAGGTCTGTCTTCAAGTTCATTAACTATTTTATCTTGTATTTTCATTTTGATTTAAGCTTTAGTTAAAGCACAAATCTGCTTCAACTTATAGAAGTCCTACATATTTCTTTTTCTATTTTGCAAATTTGTATGGCCAATTAAATCTTAACATTTGCTTGTTAATTTTCATTTACATTTTAATCTTCTTTTTCATTTTTTCAATGATTTTTTAAATTTTATAATTCATTATTTTTTATTTTTAATGAAGCTTTAGATTATGCAAATGTTACATAACAAATATAAAGAATCCCTTATGCCCCAGTCCCTTCCCTTCCCATACTTTGCCACATTAAAAGCATCCTTCATTAGTGTGGTACATTAGTTACAATTGATGAACCCATATTGAAGCCTGGCTAGTAAACATGGACTAGAGTTAACATTGTAATTTACACTTTGCCGCACACAATTTTATAAGTTATGACAAAAATATACAATGGCCTGTATCCGCCATGGCAATACATCATCTTTTCTGTTCAAATTGCAATAATTGCATTACATAGACTTCCTGTATATTGATAAATCTGTTTTTTTTTGTTTGTTTGTTTGTTTCATTTACAATTCTAAAAATATATTGGGAATGTAGTAACACCTTTAATACAAAATTCCTTACAAAACATTATAAAAAGAGACAAAAATATAAAGTATTTTAATAAATCAAAAACATAAAATCAGATATTAGCATAATCATATGTAATTGTGACCAAATAAAGTTGAATCAAGAAAACTTTGAGATAAAATGGAATATTTTACTAACTTACTAACATGTTTTAAATTTCATTATTCAAAGAAGACAAAAATATTAACTCTGAACATTATATCAATAGTTTTTAAAAAACATGGTTTAATTCATTTTTATTCAACATATTTGTCTAAATCATATTACTGCCAATTCCTAGTGCAGGTAGTGAAAGAATAATAGTAGAATGTATTCATGTTCAAAAATACAAATTAATGAAACTGAGAATCTGAGGAAGGGAGAAAAAGAAAAAAAATACAAATTAATATGAGGCAGAAAATTAAAATTTTTAATCATTTAAAAGAAAAATTTACGTTATTTCAATATATTACAACTTCAAAAGACTAACAATTTTATAATTTTTAATAACTATTTTGGGATGTGCTTCATGTTGAAATCAGCATTTAGCTGAAGTTAAGTGTAAAGCTGATTATTCACATCATAGGATGAACTGTATGAGAGGTGATATCTAAGACATAATAAAGCTCTGCCTTTGATGAAATATTTTAGCACAAACATTCAAATATATAATATAACAGAATAGATAAAAAACAAATATTTTGGACTAATTAGATATTTTATTTCTCACAATATTTCATTCTTTATTTTCTTTACACAACTTTATTACATCTACATTGAATGATTTTATATTTCTTATATATAATTGCAAATATTTTTCTCCTCCATGTGGGAAAGTATGTCATCTACATAAAATTTATTTTCATAAAATTAAGTATTCTCAGATATGACACTTTTTACTTAAGTACTACTCCCCTACATGTAATGAAATAACTGGAAGTAAGTACAAAATTAAATTATAATGACATGTTATGAGTGCTATTCACAAAACATTTCTGGAACGATTAGATTTGTTAATTAGTCTGATATCCAATATTTTGCTTTTACCACTATAAAGTAGTTAATTTCTGATGTCAAAATACTTTACTATTTAATAGAGTATTTCAGTGCTTAGTACATTCTTTGTAAATGAAATTAAGAATTTTTAAAACATAACTAATTATTGCTAGTTTTCCCCTGTAGTATATATTTTTAAAAAGTGAATTTTCCTCATCTCATGAATATAAAATATTTTCATTCAAGTTACATCTAGACCTCTTACCTATATTAGAAAGTTATTATTATGATACTAACTAGGATACACAGTGGCATGCTTTATTTATTTACTTTAATGCTATAGTATTTACTGAAATTTCCATGCTGATTAAACCAGGTAGCAGTCAATGTGAACACATGATCTTCAACACAAAATATTCACAGATATCAGAGATATTGAAAAAGGAAACTATTGATCTTCCAAACCTTGGAATGTATCAGAAGGCATCTAGAGAATTTGTTTCAATACAGGGGCTTAAATCATCTTTGAATAGATAGATATTGAAATGGGGAGTTGGGGAAGAAAAATATTGACATGAAGGTCAACATGCTTGTTTCATGTAATTTATGGTATCAACAAATATTTCAGTGACAAAGACAGGAAGTATTAGAGATATTTGAAAATATTAACAAAATATATGTGGCCATTTAAAAAATTTATTTCCAAAGCAGACAGATGAATATGTGTATGTATGGAAGTATAAAACAATACACAACTGAAAATAAAATGTCAATTCCAAAAAAATTAGTGATAAAACAATCACATATCTGATAATGGTTTAATATCCATGATATATAAGGAGATTGCAGAACTCAATAAAAAGACAAAGTATCTGATTAAAAAATGGGCAAAATACTTGTAAAGAAAACTGTCCAAAGAAGAAATACAAATGCTGAAGAAACACATGAAAACTGTTGAACATCACTAACAATTAGGGAAATGCAAATCAAAACTACAATGAGATATCATTTCACACTTATTAGACTGGCCACTATTCTTATCTCTTGAAGTGTTTTTATCAAGAAAGAATGCTGTATTCTGTCAAACATTTTTTCTGCATTAATAGAGAAGATCATTTGAGTTTTCTTTGGAACTATTAATATGGTGTGTTACATTGATTTCCTTATGTTGAACCATCCTTGCATTCCAAGATGAAAATTTCTTGATCATGGTGTATAATTTGTTTGCTGTGTTTTTGAATACAATTAGCAAGTATTTTCTTGAGAATTTTAGCATCCAGGTTCATTTGGAGAGATTTTTCTCTATTTCTCTTTTCTTGTTTCATCATTATGTGACTTTGGTATTAGGGTGATGTTGGCATCATAGAATGTGTTTGGCAATGCTCTTTTCACTTCTAGAGAAAAGAATTAGTAAAAAAATAAATAATAAATAAATAATAAAATAATCCCCCAAAATTTCAGTCGAAGTTCTCTGTCTCATGGCTGCTATTCCTTCAAATCCTGCTATCTGGAGCTCCTGGGCTGCCTCATCCTACCCTCCTTATCATTCAAGCTGGTTAAGCCTATTTTTTAAGAGGTACTGGAGATTGAACACGGGACACAATATATGTGAAGAAAGAGTTTAACCACTGGGCTACACTTGCTCCCCCACTTAGGTTAGGCTTCTGGAGAATCGTCATCTGACTCTGCCCACCCTCTTTTACCTCAGGCCAGTTAGGCTTCTGATGTTTGGCCATTTGACCCTCCAGGCTTCCACTCCCAAGTGCTGTTAGGAGCCTGCCAGTCCATCCCCTTACTCAGCTAGTTCTTCTCTATACCAGGGCAGGTGGGTGTGACAGCCTGCTTGATCAGTTCCCCCCTCCCCTGTCCCTGAAGCTGCTTTGGTGCTTTTTTATTTTTATTTTTTAGTCTGCCTGCCCTATCTCCCCTTACACCTACACCTCTCTCCCCCTGTGTTGGAAGGGTGCTATTCACCCATACCTTTTTGCGCCACAGTTTCCCCACTTCAAGAGCTTGTGTGGTACCTGGATGCTCCCCTGGTCACCTGGGTGGTGGGAGACAACTCCCTCTAGGAGACTTAACACACTCTAGGACTTTATACACTCTAGGAGCCCTCTGAGTCTGCTTGATTGCCCCGTCTCCTATGGGTTACCTTTTCCACTGGCCAACAATTTCCCACTTCTCTAGTTGCCCTCTCCGATTGGCCCTGTGATCCCATGGCTTTCCTTCTGCCAGGTAAACCCACCTACCTTCCCACAGACTCTGGAGGATTATTGCAGCCTGCTGGTCCCTTCTGAAATGTCTTGGAGATCCCCTCTTCATAATTTTGGATGCAAAATTGGCACTTAATCCAACTGGTACTCTCTTTTACATAACATGTTCCTTTTCTCATCATTTGCATTAGACAGTTTCACCAGTATGTGTCAGGGCATATGTTTCTTCACATATATTCTCTTTGGTGTTCTCTGGGCTTCTTGGATGTGCTTCTTTTGCAATGTTTGGGAAATTGTCTGCAATTACTTCTTTCAATATTCCTTCTCACTTTTATCTCTTCTCCTACTGTGACATCCAACATGTGTATATTGGGATGCTTTATGGTGTCCTGCTAGTCTATTAAGCTCTCTCTTTCTGCTCTTAAGGCTGATTCATTTCAATAGTCTCGTATTCAATTTCAGTGATATTTCTCTGTTGACATTCAAAAAATATTTCTTGAGAGAGAGACTGAACTCATTTCTGAGTTATCAGGAGGATACAGACACCAACTGATAATAATATAATATCATGGATTTGGAATTCATTTCATTGACCAAAGTCCTTTTAAGTATTTTAATTCTCAGAAGGACAATATAATATTTCTAATTTAGTGGCATTTGAGTAGATGGATTTGAGAGAGGATATTCTCGATAACTATATTGAGATATTATGAGGGAATATTATTTTAGAGAATTGGAATAATTTTGCAAATATTTAAGAAATAGAAATAAATAAAATTAGATATGAGGTATACAAGAAATATTTATTGTTAGTTGTATATAATATTGTTCCACGAATCCCAATTGATAAGAAATGTATGTTGTAAAGAACAAGCAAATATACAACTCTCCTAAGAAAAATGGGCGTATGGATTTTCCTTTTTTTTCTTGGATTTCATTTACTTATGCCCAATTCAAAGGGATCTGGTACTGCAACAACTGCTGGTGCATTCATTACCCAGGTGGAGAACCAATTGTGATTTTATATTAGTGATATTAACTGACCTTTTTGGAATATCACTGTGTGCCAAGAGCATTGATTAATTTTTAACTAGATCTTTTTCATTTGTTACAGCAAGCTCCATTACATTTCCATTACTCCAAAAGGAAAATCCCATATCCACTTATACCACCCCAGTAAAGAAGGTATTGATATATAGCTTCTTTATCATTGCTCTATACATGTTGTAATGGTAAGGAAATTGAAGCTTCAAAGGTTGAGTGATTTTCTATGGCAAACCCTTTATCTACAAGTTTTTAAAGACATGGAAACTTAAGTAATGCACACATAAGAACCTTTCTCTGTGAAGAAAATTGATGATTTTGAATCAGATGAAATACCCATGAAATGATAGTTAATTCATAGGATGTATTGCCTCTGGTTTCATTTTTTGTTTGAATTTGAGAAGCTGTGAGCTTAAAAAACAACCATGCATAAGATACAGGATTCCCATTCATTGCCCAATTTCCAACATCCTACATTGTTGTGACACATTTGTTACAACTGATGAAAAACATCATTATCACATTACTGCTAACTACATAAAATAGATTTTAGTAGCTGTAGTTTTCCACCAAATCTTCCTATTCTTAACTCCATGTATTAGTATCATATAATTGTTATAGTTCATGAGAAAATACTCTCATATTTGTACTGTTAACCACAGTCCATCATCCACCATGGGGTTCACTGTGTTATATGGTACCATGCCTTATACAACCCATCCAAAGTGTACCCTCAGTGGCATTCAGGGCACCACAGAGTTGTGCTGTCATCAGCTCAGTGCATTTCAGAACATTTCCATTACTCCAAAAGGAAAATCCCATATCCACTTATACCGCCCCAGTAAAGAAGGTGTTGATATATAGCTTCTTTATCATTGTTCTAAAAATATTACAATATTATTGTTAACTATAGTCTATATTTTACATTAGTTATATTTTTCTATGTATTTCCATATTCTTAATACTTTATAGCAGAGGAATATTCTTGTGCTTGTACTATGATCCACTATCATTGCCCACTACTGAAATCACTATGTTATCCAGTCCTTAGATCATCCTCTAGCTTTCTTTAAATTGACATTAACATCCATAGACTATCTCCTTATACTCATTATTGCATGATACCATTAACTCCATCCATTTCTCCACACTGACAGTCCACCTTATTAAACATTCTACATACATTAAGCATCACTTTCCCCTTCTCAACCCACAATCTGTCTGTTAGTAGCCTATACTCTAGGCCTTATCTCCATGAGTGTCCTCATCATATTTAGTTCATGTTAGTGAGACAATAAAATATTTGTCCTTTTGGATCTGGCTTATTTCACTCAACATAATACTCATCACAATGTCCTCAAGATACATCCATGTTTTCATATATATCCCAGTTTCATTTCTTCTTACAGATGAATAGAATTCCACTATATGTATACACCACATTTTGTTTATTCGTTCATCAGTTGATGGATACTTAGGTTGTTTCAATTTTTTTGCAATTGTGAGTAATTCCACTATGAACATTGGTATACAAATGTTTATTAGCGTCCTGCTTTCAATTCTTCTGAATATATTACTAGTAACGGAATTGCTGGATAAAATGGCACATCTATATTTAGCGTCCTGAAGAAGTGCCAAACTCATTTCCACAGAGGCTGCACGATTTTACATTCGAAGCAACAGTGAAGGATTGTTCCTGTTTCTCCTTACCTTCTCAAGGACTTGTAGTTATCTGTTTTGTTTTGTTTTATAATGGCTATTTTGTAAGGTATGAAATGATATTTCAGTGTGGTTTTGATCTGCATTTCCCTAATAGGTAGTGAGCATACTTTAATGTGCTTTTTGGTCATTTATATGTCTTCTTAGGAAAGTATCTCTTAAGTCTTCTGCCTATTTTTTAATTGGGCTCCTTGTCATTTTGTCATTGAGTTGTATAATCTTTTTTTAAAACATAATATCAAATCCTTGTCAGATATGTGGTTTCCAAAGATATCTCCTATTGAGTTATCTGCCTTTTAACCATCTTATTTGAAGCAGAAAATGTTTAATTTTGAGGTGATTCCATTTATCTATTTTTTTTCTTTCATAGCTCATGCTTTGAGTGTAAGGTTACAGATGCCACCACCTATCAAAACATTTGGAAGATATTTCCCTACATTTTCTTCCAGGAGATTTATGGTTCTAGTTTTTATGTTTAGGCTCTTGATACATTTTGGGTTAATTTTTATATAAAGTGTGAGATAGGGGTCCTCATTCTTTCTTTGAACTATGGACATTCAGTACTCTCAGCACCATTTGTTGAATAGACAGTTCTGACCAAACTGGGTGGGGTTGACAGCCTTTTCAAAAATAACTTGAAATCAACTATAAATATTCTTCCATTGCTAGAATAATAATACATCTATAATACAATAATAAGAAGTCTACTTTACTTCATTATTCATTCCCCAATCTTGAGGATTTGGGGGTGGTTGACATAAAGCCAGTGTCCACCAGAGGTTAGGAGAGAGAAGGAAGAAAAGATTTAACATGGGTGCATTTTCAGGGCATTGGAATTGTCCTGCATGACACTGCAATGACAGATACAGGACATTTTACATTTTGTCACAACCTATAAACTTGTTCAGGCCTGAGTGTAAAGTATTATGTAAACTATGTCCATGGTTACTAGCAATGCTTCAATATGTGTTCATCAATTGTAACAAATGTACCACACTAATGGAAGATGTTGTTAACATGGGAAAGTGTGGGAGTGAGAGGGATGGAGACTATGATAATACCCTATACTTTAATGTAACATTTATTTTATCTAAAGCTAATTTTAAACTCAAAAAATAAAAATAAAATTATCGTTTGACTGTAGCTGTGAGAGTCTATTTCTCAATTCTCAGTTCAATCCCATTGGTCAATAAGCCTATCTTTATGAAAGTACCATGCTGTTTTACCATTGTAGATGGGTAATATATGTTAAAGTTAGGAAGTGAGAGTCCTCTAATTCGTTCTTCTTTTTAAAGATATTTTATGTCTATTTGGTGCCCCTTACACTTCCAAATAAATTTGATAATTGGTGTTTGCATTTCTGCAAAAAACTGCTTTAGGGATTTTATCAGATTTGCATTGAATCTGAAAATCTTTTTGGGTATAATTAACTTCTGAACAATATTTAGTCTTTCAATACATAAATATGAAATATCTTTCCATTTATTTGCGTCTTCAAGGTCTCTTTTACCAATATTTGTAGAATTCTGAATACACATCCTTTTTGTCCTTGGATAAGTTTTTTCCCTAAATATTTAATTCTTTTAGGCACAATTATAAACAGAATTTTTTCTGACTTTCCCCTCATATTTAGATGTAGTGTAGATGTAGTGATATACAGAAACACTACTGATTTTTGCATGTTAATCTTATATTCCTCCAATTTGCTTAACTTGTCTATTAGTTCCAGTAACTTGCTTGTGGACTTTTGTGGACTTTTTATGTATAGGATTATATCACCAGTGAATAGTGAAAGTTTACTCCTTCGTTTCCTATTTGGGTGCTTTTATTGTATTTTTTTTCTTGTCTAATAGCTCTAGCTAGAAATTCTAGCACAATATTGAATAACAATGGTGACTGTGGGCATCCTTGTCTTCTTCTTGATCTCAGAGAAAAAACTTTCTGTATTTCACTTTTGAGTATACTGTTAGCTGTGGGTTTTTCATATATTCACTTTACCATGTTGAGAAATATTCCTTTGATTCCTATTTTTTGAAGAGTTTTTTTTTTTATCAAGAATGTATTCTGTATTTTGTCAAATGTCTTTTCTGCATCAATCAAGATGATCATGTTATTGTCTTCTTCAATTTATCAATGTCATTTATTGCACTAACTGATTTTCTGTGTTGAATGATCATTGCAAAACTGGGATAAAACTAACTTGAACATTATGTATAATTCTTTTAATATGCTTTTGGATTCATTGTGTTAGTACTTTATTGAGGACTTTTGCATCTATATTCATTAGAGAAATTCGACTGTAATTTACTTATCCCATAGTATTTTTTATCAGGCTTTGCTATTAGGGTGATGTTGACTCATAGAGTAAGTTTGGTAGTGTTTCCATGTGTTCAATTTTTGGAAAAACTTGAGAAAGTTTGGTATTAGATTATCTTTGAGTGTTTGGGAGAAGTCTCCTGTGAAATATTAGATCATGGGCTTTTCATTTTGAGGATGTTTTTGGAGACTGTTTCAATCTCTTTTCTTGTGATTGTTGTGTTAAGGTCTTCTATTTCTTCTAGGTTCAATGTAGATTGTTAATGTGTTTCTAGTAATTGGTCCATTTTATATACATTATCTGAATTGTTGGCATACTGTTTATAGTATTCAAGATCTCATTCATCTGTGTTATCATTGGTAACTTCCTCCTCTCATTTCTGATTTTATTTATTTGCATCTTTTCCCTTTCTTTTGTTGTTAGTGAGCTAAGGGTCTTTAATTTTTTTATCTTCTTGAAAAACCAACTTTTGGTTTTGTTGATTGTATATTTTTGGTTCTCAATTTCAATTATTTTTTCTCTGCTCTTTAACAGTTATTTCCTTTGTCTTGTTTAGGGATTTGTTTTCTGTTATTTTCCTCGTTCCTCCACATGTACAGTTAGGTCTTTGATTTTAACTCTTTTTTTTTTTTAATGTAAGCATTGAGGCCAATAAATTTCCCTCTCAACACAACCTTTGCTGTATCCCATATGTTTTGATATTTTGTGTTCCTGTTTTTATTTGTCTCAACATATTTACTGATTTTTCCTGCAATTCCTTTTTGGACCCACTGATTATTTGAGTGTGTTGTTTGATCTTTATATTATGAATTTTCCATTTTTCTGCCCATTACTGATTTCTAGCTTCATTCCATTATGATCAGAAAAAGTTCTTTGTATAATTTCAGTCCTTTTAAATATATTAAGACCTGTCTTGTGACCCAAATTCTGTTCTATCCTGGAAAAAGTTACATGAGCACTTGCAAAGCATGTATATCCTGCTGTTTAGGGGTGTAATGCACTAAATATTGGTGAGGTCTAGTTCATTTATCATATTATTCATCCTCTCTGTTTCCTTACTCTTCTGTACAGAAGTTCTATCCAATGCTGAGAGTGGTGTATTGTAGACTCCAACTATTATTATTGAAACGTCTATTTCTCTTTTCCGTTTTATCAGTGTGCGCCTCATGTATCTTGGGACAACCAGGTATGATGCATTAATATTTACTATAGCTATTTCTTTTTTGGTAACTGCCCTTTTCATTAATATATAATGATCTTCATCATCTCTTATAACAGTTTTGCATATAAAATCTATTTTGTCCAATATTAGTATCACTACACCAAATGTTTTTTATTAATTTTTTTATTTGCATTGGGTGAGTTTTTCCAACTTTCCAATTTCAACCTGATTGTGTTCTTACCTCTGAAGCAAGTCTCTTGTAGACTGCATATAGATGGCTCCTATTTTTTATCCACTCTGTCAGTTTATATGTTTTGATTGTTGATTTCACGCCATTAGCATTCAATATTTTTACTCTGAAGGCATTACTTATTTCCTTCAGTTTTATCCTTTGACTTTCCATTGTTGTATCTTTCTAATGTCTCTCTTTTTTACCCTTTAAGTGATCTTTACTAATAAACTTAATTTTTACACTCTTCTCCAAGTCTCTTGCCCTCATCTTTTCCTTTCAGGCTTTAACTCTTTGCTTAGTGTCTCTTAGAAAAATGGTCATTTGGTAACATACTCTGTCAGTTTTTCTTTGTCTTCGAAGACTTTAAACTAAACCTAATCTTTGAAGGACAGATTTTCTGGATAAAGAAATCATGGCTGGGAGTTTTTTCTGTACAGTACATTAAATGTATCATAACACTGCCTTCTCACTTCTATGGTTTATGATGAGATTGGCACTTGGTACTACTGTGCTTTACTTGTATGTGATGCATTTCTGTTCTCTTGGTGCTATAGAATCCTCTTGTTATCTCTGGGATTTGACCTTTTGAATAGCAGATATCTCAAACTATGTTTATTCAGATTTATTCTGTTTGGGGTGCATTGTCCTTGGATATTTATATTTGTGTCTTTCATAAAGGTTGGTAAATTTTCAGTCATTATTCTCTTAAAATTTTTTTTTTACCCCATTTCCATTTTATTCTCTTTCTGGGACACTTATATAATGTGTATGTTTGTGTATTTTATGTTTTCATTAAATTCCTTGAAACTGCTTATTTTTTATGTCTGTTCTGTCTTTTCAAGTTCACATGTTCTCTTCTTGATTTCACTTATTTGTTCTCTTGCTATTTCAAATCTATTATTATATGCCTCTAATATATTATTAATCCCATCCACTTTGTCTTTCATTCTCTTAAGTTCTGTTACTTTTCTTTGTAGGTTTTAAATTGTTCTTGATGCTCTCCTTGTGTCTTCTTAATAACCTTTATCTATCTAGCCATATTTTCCTTTAACTCCTTCAATTTATTTGGATTTGTTTTATTATCACTGATTAGTTGTCTTAAATCCTGTGTCTCATCAGGAATTTTCATTTGTTCCTTGTTTAGGGATATATCTTCCTGTTTCTTCATATGGCTTCTAATTTTTTGCTGATGTCCCAGCCTGTGATTATGTTGGTGAGTTTACTCTGATAATCATTTTTTCCCATTGCCTAGTGGTGTTGTTTCCTGGCTCTTCTTTGATTTTTGGTTCAACTTTTTCTGTCTTTAAAATTGCCCAGCTGATGCAAATATTCTTACTGTCCTGATTTTGTGATAATCAGTGTAGGTTAAACATTCATTATATTAGAAACCATGCTTGTGTCCCCAGACCTAATTTTTCTCCCTAGGTCTGGCTTTTAGAATGCTGGTGATAAACTAAGACTGATTTATTATTTGAAAACCCTGTATGGAAAAAGTATATAATTTTGGGTATCTTTGGTCAACCTTAAGAGTTATAGTAGGGAGAAAGATGTGGCGCTGGTGACTGGGCTTCCATCTCCCTTGTGGAGGGACCTGGGTTTGATCACAGGGACTTCCCAGTAAAAAGAAAAAAGAAAAATATAGAATGCACATGTTCCACCAGGTACTGCATGCGGGTAAGCTGCCAGGCCCCAGTTGAGCTGCCAGGACCTGTGCAAGTTTGCACTTCCAGACCCTGTGAGCGGGTGAGCCACCAGGGCCTGGGTGAGCCACTGGGCAGCATGTATGGGTGAGCCACCAGGCCTCACAAGCCATGCAGGAAAATGATGACATAACAGGAGAGTGACACAAGGGAGAGCCAAGACAAAAGGCACCAAAAAATATCAAGAACTAAGGTGGCACAGGCAGTAGGACGCCTCTCTCCAACATCAGGGGTTCCAAGATTGAATCCCAGTGAAGACAGGAGGAGAAGGATGTTAAGAGAGGGCAGGAAATTGACACAGAGAATTGCCCAGCTAATGGTGCAGAAACAGCAAAAACGGGGGAGAGGGCGTTAAAAATGGATAAAAGTAAATAAATAGGTAAATAAATCCTTAAAAAAATGTATAGAGGAGGAAGACACAGACTATAGTTAGTAGTAATACTTTGATGATGCTCTTTCATGATTTGTTAACAGATGTTTCACAACAGTGCAGGGTGTTTGTGGTGGGTGATGTGTGGGAGCCCTGCATGATGTTATGTGTGTTTCTTTTGTAAGTTCATGATGTTTACTGAATACTTATAGTTTATGTATGTTCATGTATGAATGATATTCTTCAATAAATTGTTTTAAAAAATAAAAATAGAGAATAAAATTGCCCAGCCAAAGTTATCAAAAAGAGCCAGACATCCACTAATAGGGTGCACATCATATCCAAGGTGACGGGATCTTGAAAGACCCCCAAAAGCATTTTTTCTTCTTGCATTCTTCCCAGTCTGCTATCAGAAAGTGGTCTTTAGCAAGTCTTTCCAAGGAGTTATCTCTTTCAACCTCCACTTGTCCATAATTCTGGTCTGGCCAGAGCTGAGATTCAAAGCAGGCTCTGGTGACTACACCCACTGAGAAGAAACTTCTCTTTGCTCTCTGCCACAACCTCCCACTTACCAGAGAGGAAGATGTGTGGTCCCCTGTCATTCGGCTGCCGTGAGGAACAAGTTTTGTCTAGGCTGTCCACTTTGTTAGTTGGAGATGGGTCCCATTCCCAGGTGCAGGGGCTAGTAACTTATGTTTTTTGTTTCACCTTCTTTGTATCTCTGTCCCTCACCCTCCTAGACAATGCAGAAATATCTCGGTCTGCTCTTCCCCAAAGCAACTCCCTGAGGCAGATTTTTTCTTTCCTCCATTTGTATGTGTGTGTTTTAATAAAATATTAATCATGTATATAACTCATACATGAACATACTTAAATAATAAATGTATACTGAAATTTGTAATTTACTTGGTTTAGGGCCTCCATTGTTTCTGTAAGAGAGTTGAGCCCTGCCTACCTACTCCAATGCCGTCTTCCCAGAAGTCCTCATTGATTTTTCATTGTGATTTCAATGAACAAAAAAGCCTTATTTAGTGTTCTGTATTGAGTTAATACATTTATAAAATGAGTTTTCACCTCAAGAAATAGCCAAATCAATCAACATGTTTAGACTTATTTTATTTATATTTATGTATTATATATACATATTCAGTATAACATCAAAATGGTTGTGTATGTCCCTGTAATTTTTATTTTTATACAAACATGTGGCAATGGTGTAGATTAAAGTTTCTCAAACTTGGATCATTCATGGTTACTTAATGAGTAGAGTCTTGAATCATTACCATTAAAATGAAAAGTGATTAAGATTTTAACCTGTACCATGGGATGTGATATATTCATTTAATAATAAAATTAATAATAATAACATATTCAAATTACTGAGCATAAATGCATTGAGCAAGTTTTCATGAAGATATATATTTCCAACTTATATTGACAGGCTGGAATTATTTATCAGGTTAAATATCCAGACAATTTTTTTTTTTTTTTTTTACTTTTATGACTCAATTCAGAAACTTCTAATTTGGAAAGTTCCAAAAAATAATTTAAAGTTAGTTTTGATATTGTAATAGTGGTTATGAAGAGAATTCTCACTGGAACCTATTTTCCTGAAGACTGTAGTGTAAGGCTTTCTTTGAAGGTATTAGCTTGAATTGATTGTCATTCACTTTTTTGATTTATTAAACAACAGAAAACATTTCTTCTTCTTTCAAAGATTCTTTAATAATTTTTTAAGAGTACAAGATTGCATTATAAATTATTCTTCCATTAAATGAATTCAAAGTTATGTTTTCATAGGATAGTAAAAATCACATCCATATATAATGTCCTATGCGCCATCTAATGTGATGGACATAGTATACTTTATGAGAATCTGCAATTCAACATTTCTACATCCTTCATTTCTGCAAAATCATGATTTAAAACGTGTACAAATTGTAAGTGAAAATCTATAGGTTATGATCAAACCATTTTTTAATATACTGCTTTGCTTTGAGTTTATTTGCAAATTTTATCTATCTGTCTGTCTATCTAATCTATGTATCTAAACTATTTTTCTATCTCTCTATCTCTATCCAATATTTTTTCTATCTATCTCTTGATGTGGTTGTGTATGTGTTTACATATATATATATATATATATATTCTATGGTACAGTATCACATATCTTATTGTGGTACAGAGGTAATCTATTTTCATGTTTCCTTTCAGTTCTCTGCCTGAATAACATGGTAAGTAATAAATTTAAACTTCATTTGGGTTTTGAAATATATAAATATATCCCTGAATGTGTTAATTCATAGCATTGATATGACCTCTTAATTTCTACAATGTCACTTTACAACAATTCTGAAAATGGCAAAAATTTTTAAGAATTTACTAGATCATCTAAAATAGAGCTTCTCCTCCAGAATAAACAATGAATGAATTGGCTGGTGAAAATTCAAATGGAAGGAAAGAAAAAAGGTTTAGAAAAATTCTATGACCACAAAAATAAGAAGTTTCCTGAGGATCTCCCAGAAATATATTCAGTTAGGGTTATTTACTTCTTCCAAGCTGATAATTCTTTGGTGTTCTCACCTTGAATGTGTGTAACACACAATGAGAGTTAGATATGTTGAATCAACATTTCATGTGGAACATGAAAACAATCACATTATTTTTGCATGAAATCTCTTGTTCCCTTCTCTGGCTTTTTCTTTGCATAAATTATCTTTATCCCATCACTAGTAATTTCCTTTTATTCTTCTTGCATACATAAATAATTGTTTCTTTCTGTTTTACATGTGATTCTCTTGTAAGCATTAGTCTCTCATCATTTTAAAATCATTTTTTGTTTCTCATTTATGAATGTGCTTAGTGGTCTGTTATTCTGTTTGGTGAAAAACCCTTAAAAATACCAATCAGGCAGATTTACTATCATTTTACAATTTGTCATTGTTTTGTTTTGTTTCTTGCTGTTTTTATATACAGGTCAATAGAGATTATGTGAAAAAACTTGATAAGTATATAATCAGTGCAATGGAATCTCTGAAATATTCTAGTATAGAATGGGCAAAATGGCACACAGCAAATATTAAAGGTAGGAATATTTTGCATGACACATAAAATATTATGCTTCCCAAATTTAAAAATATATCAAAGTCAATTAATGAACAATGTAAACAACAAAAATGTCCATAGGAAGAGTTTTGTAGAGACATATTATTTTAACTTTTCAACAAATTATGACCTCTATATTAACTTGATACATTTTTTAAAATAATTGACAGAACCCAGGTAAAAATAATTAAATAATTTAAGTATTAGAAGTTCTGCCTTTTCATGCAATGAGCAAGGTTCTACCTCTAGCCTTACAATTTCTCCAATACCTTTTGGCTCTTCTTTCTTTTTTTCTTGAAACATTACTCTAGCAGGTGCTTTAGAACCTATGATAATCTAAGTCCCAATGTTACACTGACTTCTTGGCCTCTCAGTTTCCCAAAGGAAACTTTCATTATATGTGTGATTTATAGATGTTACCCACAAGACCCATGATGATTAGTTTAGGTGGCTACTCAGGAACCACAAGTCCAAGGATGAGTTATTTAGTAGTTATTAGTTGTCTAATTAGCTTAACAAACCACAGGGTTATACTTCAAGTACTTCATGAACAAAAATTATGCTGGATTCCAAAACCTTAACCCATTATTTAGTCATCAGATCCTCTTGATATTTTCATTCATTATTGTGAAGCCTTCCTGAAAGTATTTTAACAATACTGTGCTCTGAATGCAAGTTGCTTAAATAACTGGAACTGGGATACACATTCATATGAAAATAATCCTATCTGCTCCATTACAACAAAACATATGTTAATGATGGACTTAGATCTATTTAGAAAATCAAAATATCTTCAAACTGTTTCAATTTCAGTGTCCACTAGAAGACATGCATTCTAAGAACACCCAAAGTGTTGTGACAATGGGGCTGGACTGTTTCACATTCTTCATTCACCAGTTTTCAGTCTACATAGAGCACATTTAATGAAAAGTTCATTTTATTAGATTAGTGCAATATTTTCATACTAAGGGAAAATAACCCTCATTGCACAAGCTTTGCTAATAATATTGCACTTATGTTATTTGCATTTGAAATATAGACCAACTCTAAGAAAAGAAAAATAAAGCGTCATTTTTAATAATAGTTATAAGGCTTGTAGAGTCACCAAATTGCTTAACAGGATCAGTATCAAGAATCTTTCAGTTTTATATTTTATTCAGCTATATGAACTCTAGTAATAAACACATGTATGTTCAACTCAAATGTCTCTTGTTTCCATTTGTAATTACAGTATTTGCCATCTATGTAAATCTAGGGAGATGAATTAAATCAAACTACAATTATTCCATTGTATTTTAAACCAAAATTAACAGAAATCATTTTTAGTTAGATCACAGTTTCTTGCTTCTTGAGCAGTGCTTCCTCTAGAGAAAGAAGATAGTCTAAGCTGACAATGGAACAATGTATGTTAGTCTGTTTAAAAAAGAGTTGGAAAGCTAATACGCAAAATAGTATATAATTGTTATTTAAGTCTTCTTTTTCAGTTTTTACTGACATTTTGGAAAATGCCTAATTTTAATTACCCTTAATCAAGAAAATTATTCATTAGTACTATTTATATGAGGTCTTCAATTATCCTTTGCTTTCATTTACTACACCTATCCATTTTCCACAGTTTTATAAGTCTTAAACCTTCAGGTAAAATTTAGTCTTTATTGTGCACTGCTTTAATTTGCTTTGTGTAGTTGGGATTCTCTGGGGTAAATTTTACACTCCACTAGCCCATGCTCATTTGGGTACAAAAGTTGTTAAAATACTGTACTGATACATTCACTTTATATGGTGTATGTTTTAGTTTGCTAAAGGCAGCCAAGGCAATATACCAGAAATATGTTGACTCTTATAGTGGGGGTATTTAGGTTAGTAGGTTATGGTGCTGAGGCCATCAAAGTTCCAATCAAGGCATCATCAAGCAATGCTGTCTCCCCAAAGACCTGCACATCGAAGCATCTGCTGATCTCTCCCTTTCTCCTGAGTATCATTGCTTCAGTTTCTGGCTTCTTCTTTCCCAAATTCTGTTGATTTTAGTCCTTGCTCTTGAGGATTTCTCATTCTGATCCTGTGGATTTTGCTCTGTCAGCTACTGGAAGTTTCTCTCTGAGCTCCTGTGTGTCTCTGCATGCCCCTCTCTCAGTATCCATCACATTTATAAAGGATTCCAGTAAGAGGATTAAGATACACTCTGGAACTTGCCTTACTGAAGTAATTTAATCAATCCATGCTGCCTTTAACAGGTTCACACCACAGGATGGACCAGTTACAAGAGCACGATTTTCTGTGGATCATATAGGCTTAAACGACCACAGTAGAGATCGGTCCAGAATCTCTGTTTCTTCTGAGTCAATTTGGGAGGTTGTGAGATTTTAGAAATTTCTACATTTAATCAAATATCTAATATATTGATATACAATTGTTCATTGTATTCTATTATAATACCTGATTTCTGTGGCATCTGCAGGAATCTCCCCATTAGCAATTCTTATTTTATTTGTTATTGTGAATCATATCTTTGTCATAGTCTGTATGGATAAATATTATCAATTCTATTGTGAAAATTGATTTTCAAGACAAACTTTTCTTTCATTGATTTTCACTAATATTTTTAATTTTCTATTTCAAGTATCTTCAATAATTATTTTCTCTCTCCTCCAAGATTAAGATATAATTTATTCTTTATTTCTAGTTCTTTAAGATGGAAAATCAGATTATTAATTTGAGGTTTGATTCTTTTATTCTTTATTAGAGAAGTGGTTTTATACATCAATCATGCATAAAATACAGGACTCCCATTTGCTGCCCTATTACTAACACCATGTACTGGTGTGGAAGATTTGTAGCAATTGGTGATAGCACATGTTTATAATTGTATTATTAACTATAACCCAAGTTTAATGTAGTATTCACTATTTGTGTAGTGTAGTTCCATGAATTTTTAAAAATATTTATGCTTTTACCATAAATCCAATCTGCATATTTCCTATTTTAATTGCATTCAGGTATATAATTCAGTGCTTTTAATTGCCTTCACAATGTGCTACCATCACAACCATCCATTACCAAATATTTCCATCATTCCACATAAGAACCTGGTGCAATTTGTTCTTTATTTTTAAAGAATCTACAGATTACATAAAGTTTTCATGAAAAATATATGGATTCCCATATACCCCACCACCTTCCCCTCTCACAATTTCTTCCATTATCATCTTTCATTAGTGTGCTACATTTGTTACAATTGAAGAACACATATTGAAGCCTTGCTACTAAAAATGGTCTATAATTTACAGTATGTTGTACACTTTGCACTACACACTTTTATAGGTTTTGACAAAATATATAATGGCTTGTATCTGTCATTTCAATATCATGTAGAACACTTCTAATGTTCTCAAAATGCCCCATGTTACACCTGCTCTTCCCTCTCTCGCCCCTCAGAATCTTTGGTGACTACTGCCTTTATAACAATGTTACAAGTTCTTCTATTATTAGAATAATGATGAGTCTACTTTAGTCCATGGTTGCATCCCGCCCCCTTATGTTTTTTCATTCGTCAGTCTTGTGGATTTTGAGATGGTGGTGCCCACTCTGCTTCCAATTGAAAGGGGGCTTAGATCCCATGGAGCAGATGGCCAGAACTGTCATGCTTACAGTTGGAAATACTTTCGGTTTTTAGGGATGTGCATTGTCCATCATCATCCTTTTTAGTTTTCCTGGGTGAATCTGATGAGCTGGAGAGTAGGTGCTAGTTGCAACTCTGCTGAAATGCAGGACTCAACTGGTGTATGAACACCCAGAAGATTTAATTCCATGGGACATATATTTAATGGGTATAGTGTTAATTATAGGTTCAAATAAAGGGGCAGAAAAACAACGTGTGGGAAAATCATAAATGAGTCTAACTGTGATACATTGGGGGAGATAAATTATCATATATTCCAAGGTAAGGTTCATTGATGGATTGAGAATTTTCTGGAGTTTTCTGCCTTGCCAATAGTGATTAGATGTTTCTAGAGTCATCAGAAACACCCCTGCTTGAGGTACCATTTACTGTGGCAGTCAGTGAGATCCTTCTGAAATGTGCTTAAGTATAACCTCTGGAATGGCCTCTCAACTCACTTTGAAATCTCTTAGCCATTAAAAACTCATTTGTCTTCAACATTTCCCCCTTTTGATCAAAGTCTTTTTCCAAATGCATTGCTAGTTTGTGCTTGGTAATAATCCCTTGGTGCCAGGTAGGCTCATTTCTGGGAGTGGTTTCCTATGCAGGTGGAGGTGATGCTGAGTTTGGCTTAGAGAGAGGTCACATTTGAGCAACAAGGAGGCTTTCAAGAGATGACTCAGGCAATATATACTACTAGGCTAAGTTTCAATTTTACAAGAGCAAGGTTTATAACTACAATAATCAATATAAAGGGCCTGACATATTGTTCTGTTCACCTTCACTAGGCACTGTCCATATACTCTAGAGAGTCTTCCCACTCTATTAGAGAATGTTGCAGGAATCCCCAGGATGGGAATTCAATATTCTGTTGTTTATGGTGTGGGTCTCCACCCACTGTGACAAAACCAAATGACCACATGAACACCTTCCTATTCCATAGAGGCATGTCCCTGGTGCATCCATCACTACCTATCCTCCTACAACTTACCCCCTGCACCACTGATCCTACCTTTCCACAGTCGCAATCCTTCTGCAACCCAAAATAAAGCAAAAAATAAAAAATAAAAGAAAGTAAAAAATGAAAATAAAAAAATAAAAATTTGCATTTTTCATCCCTATGAGATCTGTTATCTTTTATGTATTTTGAAAATTTCTTCTGTATGTTACCACAGCACCTTATTTTTTTTTCAGTTTATTTTTCAAGAAGTTTTAGGTATATGTGGGATTCCTATATACTGCCTCACACACATCTTCTTCTACCAATAACATCCTACATGAGTATTGTATATTTGTTACATTTGATGAACAAATATCAAAGGATTGATACTAACCATGGTCAATGGTTTACCTTATGGTTTGCACCGTATACTTTTATAGGCTTTGGCAAAATGTATTAATGGCCTGTATCAGTCACTTTGAGATCAGGCAGAACAATTCCAGTGCCCCCAAAATTCAATATGTTCCACCTATTCTTTTCTCCCTCTCCTCTCTGAATCTATGGCAAACAATAAGTTTCAATTTTTGGAGAATAAGGTTCATAGTTACATGCATTAATATTGAGGACTTAACATATTTGTCTCTTTTATATTTGGCACTCCCTATATACATAGGAGATTCCTACCCCTGTATCTGAGAACAAGGGAAGAAACTGGTATATTTTAAGCCATAACTTTCCATCTTGTTCCCTGGTAACCTATATGCTATATTCTTACTCTATGAGTTTGCATATTCTAATTATTTCAAATCAGTGACATCATACAATATTTGTTCATTTTTGTCTGGCTTATATATTTCAACATAAGGTTCATCTAAATTGTCATGTATATCAGGAATTTATCCCATTTTATGGTTAAACAATATTCCATTGTATGCATAAATCACATTTTATTTAGCTATTCATGGGTTGATGAACACTGGGTTGTTTCCAACTTTTGGCAATTGTGTATAATGCTGTTATGAACATTGGTGTTCAAGGATCTGTTGAAGTCCCTGCTTTCAATTCTTTGGTGTATATAACAAATGTATAGTAATTGGATTAGCTCATCATATGGTAGTTTTGTACTTAGATTTCTGAGGATCCCCAAACTCTCTTCCAGAGCAGCTACAACATTTTACATTGGCACCAGGAAAGGGCGAGTGTTCTTATTTCTCTGCACCCTCTCCAACACTTGCTATTTTCCATTTTTTAAATAGCAGCTATTCCAATGGTTGTGAAATGGTATCTCATTGTGATTTTGATTTGCATTTCCCTAATGGTTAAAGATGTTGAACATCTTTTCAAGTGCTTTCTGGATATTTGTATATCTTCTTTGGATAGATGTCTATTTAAGTATTTGGCCCATTTATTAATTGGGTTGCTTATCTTTTTGTTGTTAATTGAAGGATTTTTAAAACTATATTCTGAATATTAAATTTTATTGGTTTAGTGTTATCTGAATATTTTGGCCGATTGTGTAGGTTAATGTTTACTTTCATGGTAAAGCCCTTTCACCTCAAATATAATTAACTTTAATGAGGTTTCATTTATCTATATTTTGTTTCTTTTTTTGTGTGTTGCTTAAACTTTGGATGTAAAATCTAAAAAACCATTACCTACAAAAGGTCCTGACAGTGCTGTCCTACATTTTTTTCTAAATTTTTGGTAGTTCTGGTTCTTATGTTTAGTTCTTTGATCCATTTTGTGTTGATATTTTATAAGGTATGATATAGGGGTCCTCCTTCTTTTGTTTGCAAAGGAGATCCAGTTTCCCTAGTACTAGTCCTTCAAGAGACCCTTCTTTCCTTACTGAGTGGCTTTGGTTCCTTGTCAGTAATCAGTTGGCCATAAATTTGAGGGTTGATTTCTGTGCTCTCAATTAGATTCCTTTGGTCTATATATCTGTGCCATTACAATGCCATATATATAAAAATATAGCTACTGAGTAATTGTTTTATTTTCCTCTGCTGCTCAAGTACATCCAATGCAATGGTTCAGCTTGAACAGTGGGAATTATACCTCACAGTTTTGAGGCTGGAATAAAGTTTAAATGAAGATATCATCAAGCATATATTTTCTCCCCAAAGACAGTGGCATTCTGGCACTGACTGCCTGAGATCTTTTAAGGAACCTATCAGAAGTCTAGGCACATGGCAGCATTCCCTGGTTTCTCCCTTCTTCCGGGTTTTATTGATGTTAATCTTCTTGCTTCCTGTGGCTGTCTTTCTGTCTTTGTGAATTTCATTTGGCTATAAAGGACTCCAGTAACAGGATTAAGATTCATTAAGATACATCATAATTGAGGTGGGCCAAACCTTAATTGAAGCAACCTCATCAAAAAGTCCTATATACATGAATGAATTAGTTTTAAGAACATGTTTTCCTGGGTTACATACAGCTCCAAACCACCACAGTAATCTGATTTTTGTCAGTTTATCAGACATATGGCAGTATCTTCTGTATCCCATAATAAAATCATCAGAATTGCTAATTTTGAAATATAAATAGCCTGGAAAAATAATCTTGGTTAGTATGTATCACTGTTAAAGTTAGAATAGATTGATATTACTATCTTCTGTTGAATATTCACTATAAATAGAAATTGGGTTTATCATACAGACTACAGCAATGGTTTTCAAAAAAAACAATATGAACAAGTCTTTTATTTCTACATGATTTTACATTGTGCCTAGCTTGTAATTTTATATTTTTGCAAAATAGATCAGTGAAGTTCTTATGGATCCAAAGTGCTGAACAGGAATTGTGATTTTGTTAATTAGTAATCAGCTAGTAAATTGGCCATCTAACTATATAATTGGACCCATTTTTCATTACAAAGTTCTCCCTTATGTATTTCTTTTTGTTAATATTTTTAATTAGAGAAGTAGTAGGTTTACAGAAAATTTATATAAAAACTATATTATTCCCATGTACCCACTATTGGTAACACTTTGTATTAGTATTTTAGTGTTTTTACAGTTGAGAAAAGAATAATAAAATTGTCCTAACTATAGTCCATAGATTACATTAGGATGTATTTTTCCAAATACCTCTCTATCATTAACAACTTGCATTAGTGTGATATATTTCTTATAATTCGCCTGGAAAAATTTTATAATTTTACTATACTATAATATAATACATATGTAATATAATATAATAATAATGTAAAATTTTTAATTATACTCCATCATTTGAAATACAGTTCACTGTGTTATACAGCCTTGTGTTTTATTTTTCAATTTTCATTCTAGTAACATACATACCACTTGAAATTTCCTCTTTGACCACATTTACATATATAAATTCAGTGCTGTTAATAAAACACACAATATTGTGCTACCATCACTACCATCTATTTCCAAAACATTGACAGAGTTGTACTCAATTATGGCTCCCCTACACATGGCTCACCTGTCCCTTCTATTGGAACCTATACTTGGTGCTGAGTCGGTAAGTGTACATCCAAGACACTGGAATCTTTGGGTTGTTCATATGCCGGCTGGGCCCTGAGCCTCTGCATAGTTGCAACACATACTCTCCATTTCATTGGACCCACCCAGGACAACTAACAAGGAGTTGAGGATTGACAACCACCATAACAAAGAAATGAGAGAGCCTACAAATGCAAGCAAGAGTTTCCCATCCATCAGCTATACGGGATCAAATCCCCTCTCCATTAGAGGTGGAGTGCACATCACCATCCCAGAATCCTCAAGATTGGGGAATGAACTATGGACTAGAGTGGACTTACTGGTATTCTACTATAGAATTATCATGATTCTAGCAATGTAGGAAATTACAACATTGATGTGGAGTCAGTGGCCACTGTAGGCTCTGGGGGCAGGGAGAGGGAAAAACAGGTGTAATACAGGGGCTTTTTGGGGACTTGGGTATCATCCTGAATGACATGGCAATGATAGATATAGGCCATTTTATATCTTCCCATAAAGAGCAGAACTGTGTGGGAGAGAATGTAAACTACAATGTGAACTATGGTCCATGCTCAGTGGCAATACCCCAGCATGTGTTTTTCAATTGCAATGAATGTGCCACATGAATGAATGAAGTTTCTGTGCGTGAGTGTGGGAGGTGTGGGGAGTGGAATATAGGAATCCCTATATTTTTTGTGTAACATTTATGTAATCTATGTATCTTTTAAAAAGGAAAAAGTATGTATAAAAATTAAATAAAATAAACCTAAATGTAAACACTGTTTAAATTAAACATTAATTCCCCATTCCACTCTAGTCCTTGGTAGCATACATTCCAGATTCTCATTGTTATCAGTCTGCTTATTCTGTGAGGTTGTACAATAATTGTCATTTGTGTCTGGCTTATTTCACTCAGCAAAATGTCTTCAATCCATATTGTTGCATCTATCTCAACTTCATTCCTTTTTATCTCTGAATAGTGTTCTATTGTATGTGTTTACCACATTTTATTGATCCATTCATCATTTGATGGACACTTGGGTTGCTTCCATTTCTGGCAATTGTGAATATGCCACTATGAGCATTGGTGTGCAAATATCTGTTTGAGTTGCTTTCAGTTCATTTTGATATATACCTGGGAGAGGGATTGCTAAGTACTATGGTAATTCTATAGTCAACTTTCTGAGGAACTGCGAAACTGCCCTCCACAGAAGCTGCAGCATTTTACATTCTCATCAGCAAACAAGAATTGTTCCTATTGTTCCACACCCTCATCAACACTTGTAATTTTCTTTTTGTTTAATGGTAGCTAGTCCAGTGGTTGTGAAATGGTATTTCATTTTGGTTTTGATTTTCACGTTCCTAATAGATAATGATGTTGAGTAATTTTTCATGATTTTTATCCTTTTGTATTTCTTTTGGGGGAAATGTCTATAAAATCTTTTGCCAAGGTTTAAAGGTTTGTAACTATTTTTATTTTTTTTTAGTTATAGGATTTCTTTTTTATAATCTGTATATTAAACTCTTATTGGATATGTAGTTTCCAAATATTTTCTCCCAATGAATAGGTTATCTTTGCACTTTGTATAAAGTCCTTTGATGAAGAATTTTTTAAAACTTTATTGCAATGTAATTTATCTATTTTCTCCTTTGATGCATATGTTTGCATGTAAATTATAAGAAACTATTATCAAACACACGTTCCTAAAGGTGCTTCCCTACATTTTCTTCTATGAATTTTCAAGTCCTGGTTGTTAAATTTAGGTCTTTGATCCATTTTGAGTAAATTTTTGTATGTAGTTTGAGATATGGGTACTGTTTCATTCTTTTGCATATGGATATTCTGTTCTCCCAGCACCATTTATTGAAGAAGCTTGTCTTTCCCAATTTAGTGGACTTGGGAGAAATAAACAACAATAAATTGGCCTAAGATCTGTGGTTCTATTTCTCAACTCTCAATTAAATTCCATTGGTAGATAGATAGATAGATAGATAGATAGATAGATAGATAGATAGATAATAGACTGAGAGATCCTTTTGCCATTACCATGTTGTTTTGATTACTATGAATTTGTAATAAGTTTTAAAATCTGGAAAAGTGAGTCCTCCAACTTTATTCTCCTGTTTCCAAATGGGTTTTGCTATTCAGGACTCTTATAATTTCACATAAATTTGATGATTGGCTATTTCATTTCTAAAATGTAGGTTGTTTGAATTTTGATTGGGATTGCATTGAATCTATAAATTGCTTTGGATAGGATTTACATCTTAATTATATTTAATCTTCCAAATCCATGAACTTTGCAACTTATGTAGATCTCCTTTGATTTCTTTTAGCAATGTTTGTAATTTTC
>JAQZBX010026905.1:0-28681 GCA_029593785.1 Cabassous unicinctus
AAGGGAAGTATGGTAAGTGAATTCCAATAGAAGATGCAGGAGAAACTTATTGTTCCTTCCTCATTTGTATAAGCATAATGTTGGTGAGCATTTGGGGGGCACCATCTTGTTTCTTTTTAGAAGGATGGCAAATTATGAAGGAAGAAATCCTCAAGAGAAGTCACAATGCTCATCTACCAATCATTAAGGACACTGTATGTGAGAAGTTTGCTAAGAAACTTCTGGAAATGGACTCATTTTTGCTAGTATAATATTCTTTTATATGTGAACATTAACATTTTATTCTTAAAAAGCATATTTTAAATTACAAATTTAAAACATTTAGCCTATATAATATAAATAAAACCTAATTCATAATGTCTGCATATGACCCCAAGAAGAAACAGATATATTTGCATATAAATACAATTCCCATTCCCTTTAAATATAAATATTTGACAATATGGCATTTCCAATTCATATATGCTCTCATTTACTCTTATTTTATTTTCTTGCTGCATTTTAGTATACCATAACAGTCCAAATGATTGTTTACGAAAACCTTTAATTTACTTGAAGGCCTGCAATTGGTACTTAGGAACATGTTTTTCTGTCACTTTAAAATCTAATTTTTTTGTTTGTATAAATTCCCTTTATGTTCTTTTTTTCCTCATATAGAGAATATCTTGTTGATATGTGCATCATAAAGAATGGTGCATAGAAGAAAGGGTTGTTTATATCTACTTTTATTTTACTTTTAAAGAAGCTATAAAATATTATAATATTTCTACTAATCATGGTCTATAGTGTACATTATGGTTTACACTTTGCACACACAATTTGACGGGTTTTGATAAACTTTATAATGGACCGAATCTGTCATTGCAATTCATGCAGAACAATTCCAATGTCCCAAAAATACTCCATGTTACACCTATTCTTCCCTTTCCCTCCCCTCAGAGCCTATGGTGACCACTGCCTTTCTATCAATATTACAAGTTCTTCCATCACTAGAATAGTAATAATTTTTCCTTAGTCCATTTTTGCATTCCCCCTTAAATTTATTCATTTTGTGGATGGAGATGCCCACTCTGCTTCTAACTGAGAGGGGCATTAGATCCCATGGGGCAGGTGGGTGGAACTGTCTTGCTTGCCATTGTTTTTGGAATGGGCATTTTCCATCATCATCCATTTGTTAGATTCCCTGTAAGTATTCAATGAACTGGAGAGTAGGTATTGGCTGCAACTTTCCTGAGATTCAGGGCTCAATTGGCATATAGATAGTCAGAAGAATTAACTCTCTGAGACATATATTTAATGGGTATAATGCTAATTATAAGTTAAGATAAATGGGGCATAAGAACCATGTGTAGGATAATTATAAATGAGTACAATTTTAATACATTGGGAGGATATTATCATATATTCCAAGGTATGGCCCACTGGCAGCATTCCAAATTCCTGCGATTGTATGCACTAACTAAAGTGCCCAGATGTCTCTAGAGCCCTCAGGAGACCCCTTGCCTGAGGCGCTGTTTACTGCAGCAATAAGTGATAGTATCCTAAGACATGCAAAAGCATAACCTCTGAAATGACATCCTGACTCACTTTGAAATTTCTAGGCCATAAAAACTCTTAGTATTTATTATTTCCCTCTTTTGGTCTAGTTCTTCCAAATGCATTGCTACTTTTGCTTGGTAATAGTCCCTCAGTGCCAGGGTAGCTCATCCCCAGGAGTCATGTCCCACACAGAGGGAGGGCAGGAAAGTAGTGAGCATATATGCTGAGTTTGGCTTAGAGAGAGGCCACATTTGAGCAATAAGGAGAGTTTCAGGAGGTAACTTTTATGCAATATACACTACTAGGCTATGTTTTAAATTCACAAGAACAAGGTTCATAAGTACCAGCATTAATATGAAGGGCCTGGTCTATTTGTCCTTCCTCGCTAGACACTGCCTATGTATTCTAGGGATACCTGCCATTGTGTTAGAGAATGTAGAAGGACTCCTCAGCATGGAAATTCAATATTCTTACAGTTGTTGTGTGGGTATCCACTTACCTAGACAAGATCCCATGACTACTTAAATACATTCATATTCCAGAGAGGCATTCCCCAGGTTCACCTTTCCCCACACATTCCCCCACCACTGACAACCCACATCAGTGTTCCTCCCCTAACACAGTTGTGACTCTTCTGCAATCCAAAACCTCCCCAAAAACAAAACATTCCAAATTAATTAAATAAATAAATAGTAAAAATATTAAATAAACCTTTTTTCTTTGTATTTTTCATCTCTATAAGATCTTTAATCATTTAGGTACAGTAATAGTATCTTCTCTATATTCCCCAGTGTCTTCTTTTTTACACTTTATCTTCAAAGAAACTTTAGGTTACAGAAAATTACAAAGAAAATATAGGGGATTCCCATATACCTCACCACCTACCCCTGTAACATTCTCCCCTATTAATAACATCTTACATGAGTATAGTATATTTGTTACAATCAATGAACAAATATTGAAACTTTGCCACTAACCATGGTGAAAGGTTCATATTATGGTTCACTTTCTGTACCATACACTTTTTATAGGTTCTAACAAAATGGGTAATAGTTTGTATCTGTCACTGCAAGATCCTTCAGAACAATTCCAATGCCTTAAAAATGCTCTGTGCTCCATCCACTCTTCCCTCTCCCTTCTCCTCAAAACCCATGGACACCTCTAAATTGCATTTTTTGAAGAATAAGTGTCATAGTTTCCTGCATTATTATTGAGGGCTCTACAAGCAACAGCAAGTTTTTTTCAGGAATATTATTGTCAGGTAAAATTAAATAATAAATTGATGTCATTAGATTATTTTGCTGCAACATGAATAAAATGTTCCCATAAACTTACAACCAACTTGGTAAAAATTTTCATTTTTCATGGTAGGCAAACTTTAACATTATTTAATTTTTTTATTACATATTTTATATTCTTAATGTTATTTACTTTACACCAGGAAAAATGGTGTTGTTACAACCTTTTAGTACCATATGAATGGGATTTTTATCTTATTTTAAAATTCACCTCCTAACATGATTTTCCAGCAGTGCATTGATTATTTGGTACCTTGTATATTATCATCCTGGGTTTTCCTTTTTTGTGAGGTATTTTGACTGATTCAATCTCTTTACCACTTGTACTTGGTCTGCTGAGGTTTCTTCAAGGGTCATTGTGGGTTATTCATGTGTTTCTAGGAATTTGTTCATTTCCTGTAGGTTCACTATTTTTGGCATACATTAATTATTGTATTATCTTATGGACTTTTTTATTTCTGTGGGTTCAGTAGTAATGCCCCCCTACTTTTCTGATTTTATTTGCATTTTATCTCTTTATTTCTTTTCAGTCTAGGAAAGTGTTCTTTTACCCACTGATTAACCTCCCTATATTTGTGAATTTTTCACTTCATTTCCAGCTTCAATCCATTATGATCAGAGAATAGATTTTGCATAATTTTTAAATATTTATTATGATTTATATATTTAATATTTATGTAATATTAAATTGTTTTAACTAGTTTCTTTCTGATTTAACTTTTATTTTACTTTAATTTATCATGTCATCTATAGAAATTAATAAAATATTTTGGGATATTTCTAATTAAACTATCTGAAAATTTCAATTTTGAAGATTATGTAAATAAAATCTAAAATCAAGCACTTTTAAGCACAATTTAGTTGCAGAATTTTCTATGATTATCAGGGTCATTAGTAAAATACTAAAATTAGTAGCTTTTAAATATACACAGCACTGTATATATAACTTAGTATATATTGTTCTCTCTCTTCTTTGTAAAAATCTTTGTAAAAATAAGAGAGCATATTGATTAACAAAAACTTCAAAATATATAACGGTTGTATGACAGTTGAAATTCTATCACCTAATACAGAATTAATATTCTACTCACATATGCTATTAATAAGTATTATTTCAATGCTTTATGTGTTATCTTTATTATCAAAATTCTTAATTAATTTTTATTGAATGTAATTGAACTGTACTGCCTTAAGGAAAGTCTCACTGTGACAGCTTGACATTTTTTTGACAATCCCATAAAAAATCTTATTCTTAAATCTTTGAATTCCTGTGGGTGTGATGTGTTTAGTTCATTAGATTTAGTTAAGTAACTTTTAATTAGGCCACTTGATTAAATCACTTTAGGGATTTTGGACTATGTCAGTGATGCACAACCCAATTTGTGTCTCTGCTCTCTTCCTGGCTTCTATAAGTATAAAACTGAAAACAGAAACACACAAAGAGAGACAGCTGTTACTTTTACCTTGCCATATGAAAGAGGACACCAGAAGCAGTTACAGCTGAGAAAGAGGCCTAAGGCTGGAACCAGTAGAGCACAGGAGTACAGAAAGAGCCCCCCAAGAGGCTAAGGCCAAGGAGCAACTCATAGCTGAAGAGATGAACTCTGCAATGTGCTTGATGCCCAAATTTGAGATTAGGGAGAAAGCAGAATAGCCAAAGCTGAAGAGAGGAGCCCCCAAAAGAAATGAACCATGTGCCAGATCACCCATAGGTGACCTGAAGGAGAAGGCTAACCTGGAAAGGAAGGCAAATACCTCTTTTTGCCTCACTACATGGCAGGAGCCCATGAGACGGTATGTCTGATGATGCCTTGATTTGGATGCTTTCACAGCCTTTTAGCTAAGATTTTACCAAAAATAAATTTCCTTTATATAAACTAAGCCACTTCTGGTGTATTGTATTGATAGTTTAATAAACTAAAATAGAAATCAGCACCAAGAGAGTGGGGTGCTACTGTTTGCAAGTCCCTAAACAGTTCAAACCACTTTATAAATGGTTAAAGGGTAAAGTCTGGAGGAATTGTGAGAAGCTAGATAGAAAAGGCCTAGATAATTTTGAAAAGACTGTTGGTGGGAAAATAAACCCTAAAGTTACTTTTGAGGAGGACTTAGACAGAAATGATGACTGGAATGAAGGCAATCCTTGTTTAAGACCTGCAGAAAACTTCAAAATTGACTCCAGATGTTAACTGAAAGGCAAAATTTGAAAGTTGTGTGCTTGGGCTTTTAGCTGAGTAGATTTCCAAACTAAATGTGAAAAGTGCAGCCTGGCTATTCCTTCCAACTTATAGTAAAATGAGATAGAAAAAGAATAAACTGAGAAATGAAACCCTGGGCTCAAGGAAACCAGAAACTGATAGTTTGGGGAATTCTGAGCTTCTGGAAAAAAGTCCCCAGAGAATAGGGCTGCATGTCAGAACCTAAATGAACTTGGAACCAGGCAGCCATTTCCTTAAAAGTCAGGAATGGAAATCCAGCTACCCAGTAAGAAAATGTGGAAAGTGTTATTGTGTGTCATTTGAGACCTCTGTGAACTGCATGTAAAATCAATGAGCTATTTGCAAGATGTGTATAAACAAAACTACTGTCAACCTGGAGTAAAAGGGACAGGAAAGGGACAGTTGGAAGGAAAAATGTCATCAAGAGCAAAATCATGGAAGCTGAAGTCTGAACTTAATATATAATCTTGCTCCAATAGAGGGAACACACACATGTATGTGGAGGGATTGAGTATACTTCAAGGCTTAGAGAGGGTTGGACTTCTTCCTCCTTTTCAGAAGGTGTTCAGCCATGTCAAGCTAATAATAGGGTGGGACACATTCCCCAGTAATTGAGGAGAGTTAGTTTACCACCCCCACTGTTCTGAGGGGATTGGACCTGTGTGTCAGATATTATGGAGAATGTGGCTGTCACCCCAATGTTCCTGGAGGATGAAGTCAAGACCACAGCTGACACCGAGATGCTTGAAGATGATGGAGCCATGAAAATGGCCACTGAGTGAGCCCTAGAAATGTGTGGGGCTTTGCTCCAAGTCCCAAGAAGTATCCCTCATTCTATGGATGAAGCTCAGACTGTGAAATCTGATGGAATGTGCCCTGCAGATTTTAGAAACTGTTTTGGACCTGTGGCACCTGTTTTCCTTCCAATTTCTCTCTATGGAAATGGAAACATTCATATTGTGACTGCTTATCATTCATATTTTTGAATCAAATAACTTGTTTTCTAAGTTTCATAAGTCTTGTTTTGACCCAAGACAGACTGTATGCCTATAACTGATTTTGATATGATTTTGTACTTAGCATTGTTACTGAAATGAATTAAGACTGTTTGAAATATTGTGATGTAATCAATATGTCTTGCATATGGAAAAAACATATATTTTTCGGATTCAGAAGTGAATACAGAGGGTAACAATGTGAAGAGCTTCTCTGAATCCAAGAAAATTTCAGTTCTTAAACGGATTCATTCCTCTGGATGTGGAGCCATTTAACTGCATTAGATTCAGATGATGGATATTTTTAATAGATCACTTGTTTAAATAATTTTAGAGCCTTTGGGTCTCTGCCCTCTTGATGGAAGCTTATATAAGCAGAGAACTGAAAGCAAAAACACACCAAGAAAGACAGCTCCAAATTTTACTTTGTCATGTGAAAGAGGACTCCAGAATCATTTACAGCTGAGTGAGATGCTGGAGGCTGGAATCAGTGGAGCATAGGGGCATGCACAGAGGCCTCCAAAACACTAGGCCCAGGGATCAGCACAAAGTGGAAGAAATGATCCTTGTCATATGCTTGATTGTCCATAGCTGAACTAAGGCTGAAAACAGAACAGCTGAAGCTGAAGAGAGGAAGCCACAAATAGACAAGTCTTATGCATGATTGCCCATAGATGTGCTCAAGAAGAAGGTGAGCCTGGATGGGAATGCAGGGACCTTGGCAGAGATAAGCTGCCACCGTGCCTCACCACATGGCAGGAGTCCATGAGGCAGTATTTCTTATGGTGCCATGAATTGGACATTTTCACACCATTGACTGTAAGATTTTACCCCAAATTAACTCCATTTATAAAAACCCACCCATTTCTGTTATATTGCTTTGGCAATTTTACATACAAAGCACCCATACACTGCAAGTTCTGCCCCAAATGCTAAACTCCCTAGAACATACTCTTTTCTAATCCTAGATACATGTTAGTCATTGGAGTTTTGTTACTTTCTTCAGAGCATTTTGCACATCATTCTTTCTAAAACTGTAAAATAAGGGATATGAACACAATGTACAGATATGAGAAATTTTTCTTCAGACTAAACATTGTTTCTGATTCTGGTGTCATGTACACCACATCCAGGGCACCTTAAAACTCAAAACAGTCAAGTGACATGAGCAGGTGGAAAAGGCTCTGTGCCTGCCTCTTAAGGAAGAAATTCATAAAATGGCAGCCAGAATGAAACAATAAGATAACAAAACCCAAATGAAAGGAAACAGTGATATAAGTGAAGAAAAGGTTACCTTCTCCACTATAGTGGTGTCAGGAAAGTTTCATGAGTGGGAAGAAGTCACAAAAGAAATGGGCAATGATATAAGGATTGTAGAAGGTCAATGTGGCAAGCAAAATTAGCACATCTCCCACTAAGAAAAAAACACCAATGAATGATTCAACTGCCAGCTTGACACAGGTCCTGTTGTCCATAAGTAGTGATTATCTCAGGGGCCAGCAGGTGGCCAAATAGTGATCATTGGACACAGGCAGGAGGAAACACTTTACAGTGAGCAGGACACCAATATAATGTTGCAATAAATGAGATAGTGACACTACTACACAAGACCGCCTACAGAAGCTGGGATGAAATGCTACTACCTCTAATTCTCTTACATAACTAAATCAGCATATGAACATTACTTCTACATTTATGTAGAATGCATGTGTTGAATTATCTAATCTCATTCTTCAATAAATTATATATATAACACCTAAAATTATTTTATGGGTGAGCAGATGTGGCTCAGGCAGCTGAGCACCTACCTTCCACATGGGAGGTCCTGGGTTTGGTTCCCCACACCTCTTAAAGAAAACAAACAACAAGCAGACAATGAGCACACATTGGGCAAAAATAATGAACAAACAATGAGGAGACAATGAGGAAGACAATGAGCAAACAATGAGCGGACATTGAGCACAAAAAAAACATAAAAAAATGAGCAAAGAGCAGACGTGGCTCAAGAAGTTCGGCAACCACTTCCCACATGGGAGGTTCCAGGTTTGGTTCATCCTAAGGAAGAAATAAGCAGGCAGCTAATAGACAATGAGCAAACGGAGGAGTGAGCCAACTTGGGGGAGGGAGAAAAAATTATATTATGGGACAGATACAAAAGAATTGAATGAATGAAGAAGATGCATTTTTAGAACAAAACAAATGTTATAAATAAATCTTTCCATCAAACATTATAATGGTAGTGAAATTGCTATTTTTATGGCACATTGATGACCATTTTCAGAAATTTATGAAGAAAAATCAATAAGGAAAATTAATAATGTTAAGAAAAATCATTTATATAAGGAAGCATGTATTCACAAGATATTTAAAATCTTACCACAATAATGTGATTCCAGTTAAAGGGTAGTTTAAGTATAATAAATTAGACCAGAAAAAGGAATTAACATACAAGACAAAAAAGTTGTAAGATAGATAAAATCATGAAACAGTGAAAAGAAATGACTTCTGAACATATTATCTCACATCTCAGTGCATTAAGATAAACATTGATGGATGGATGAACTAAATTCATAAAGAATGCCACAATATGAGAATATGATAAAACATAGGAAATAACTAACAAAACTTGAGTATAATTAATGATTTTCTTATTAGTATACCATTAAATGTACCCATACAATAACTAAAATACCTAAAATAGTATGTTTGACATAATTTTTGGAAACAGATTTCATCAAAGTATTATGTATCTGAATGGAAATGAAAATTAAATCACTTAATGTAGAAGTAAAGTTAAAGGAACAGTGATAGGAAGTAAAAATATGAAAAAAAAAGACATGATATACTTAATAAAATCTTTTGGTTAAAGGAAATTATCATTACATAATTTGAGATGGACTCCATAGGATCCCAAGTATTTTATGCATATGTGTATATACTCATACATATGTACATAAATAGTACAAAATTTTTGTGACTGTACATGTGTTTATAAAATTGAGAAATAGATCCACAATATAATTTTTAAAAATTGACATTAGAATTATACGTAGATTATTATCTTTTTGAATAAAACCTAAAAAATTTAAATTATGGATTATTTTCACTGAAATACATTCTATGCAATATTCTAATATACAGAACTTATCTCCATATATCCATATATATATGTAAAAACATACAAATCATATTTCAAATTTTCTACAAACATGGGTACAAATAAATATGTTTAATGAGTCAGTGTCTACTTTTTATTTTCATATTTATTGGAAAATAGATAAATTCAAACATTCAAACAATTTGAACAGTTGTTTTCCTCCTCATTGTTCCTCATCCCTCAAGCATAATCAGCCACACAGCACCTTGGATGTGACTTTGATACAGAAGTTTCCTCTCTTCATTCTCATGTCTCTCTAATTCAGGCCTTTTATCTATACACTTATAAGCCTCCAACTATTTCTCTGGATTTTTTTCTCAGTCCTTATTTTACAAAAGCAAGGTCATGCCTGAGTAGTACACCTGCTCTGAATTCTCTGAAAGTCTTAGCCAATTCCTATTCTGGTTCCTGCAGAGACAGATGTCTAATAGAAATCCACACAATTATCAAAAGTTTCCATTGTTTTCACTGTGTCCTCCATCCACTCCATTCAAATTCTGTCCACTATGTTCCCATCCATCTATGTAATTCACAGTTCATCTCAACATCCATGTCCACCCAGATCTATTCCACCTTTTCACCAGGAGGAATTTCCTTACTAGTCATCCATAATCCTTTGACATTATGCACACACTGATTTTGTGTCACATATATGCCTCTCAGTTTGATAAAAAAAAATGTAGAGCCCTCATTGATGAAACATTAAATTTATTCAGAGTAGAATAAAAGCCTTACATCTTTGAAATTTTGACTGGACACATAATTTGCAAATTGAATGTGACCTAGTAATGTTAATGAATAACAAAATACACTATGCTGTCATGTTAAATCTACTTTGAAAATGATTTTGTGGATGAGAATTGTGGTTAATGGCAAAATCAAGAATGTCCACCTATGAACTAGAACACATGTATATCATTATTGCAAGGTGGTAAGAATGTGGAGAACCATGGGAAAATGCAATTAATGTAACCTATAGACTATAGTAAGCAGTAATGCTGTAATATTCTTGCATCAATGCCAAAAATGTACTGTCATCATAATAGGAGTGTATGGAAAAAATTTACTAAATGTGTATTATAGACCATAGTTAGTCAGAATTGTCTGATGATATTATCTCATAAACTGTAACAAATATTTCACAACAATATAGTGTATTGTTGGAGGTGTGTTGTATGGGAATTCCACACATGAGCATGATTGTTTTGTAAGTTTAAAACCTCTCTAATAAAATATATATTTAAAAAAATAAAAGAAATGCATATGGAGAACCACTTAATAAATGAGAGAATACTGAATTCCCATCCTGGAGAGCTCTGCCATATTCTCCAAGGGAGTGGCAACAGTCCCCGAAGTGCAGGGGCAGTGTCTGGCAACGGAGAATAATCCACTGATGGGGTTTTATTATTGATGACAAGCCTTATGAGTCTTTACTCTTGAAATTGAAACTTAGTCTATTGTTATGGGGTGCCTAATGGTTGCCTCCTGAGAGCCTCCTTGTTGTTCAATGTGGCCATCTCTCTAAGCCAAACTCAGCATACGAATGCATTACCTTTCTTCCAGCTTGGGACATGACACCCAGGGATGAGCCTCCCAGTCAACAAGGGATTGCTAACAAGTGCAAACAGGCAATATGACTGGAAAAAGACTTCAGATAAAAGAGGGGAAAGGTAAATACAAATGAGTTCATATTGCTAAGAGACTTCAAAGTGAGTTGGGAGGTCATCCAAGAGGTAACACTTATGCAAATCTCACGAGCACCCCATAGGCTTCCAATGTGGATATCACCCCAAACAGAGGGGCTCCTGAGGGCTCTGTAGACACTCAGGTCCTATATCAGGGTGGATAGCCCCAAAGTTTTGTGCCTTATCAGTGGACCCTACTTTGGAATCCTTGCTCCTGAGAGTGACAGTGTTGGACCAAAATATGTCTTCCCTGCACATGGTCCATCTGTCCCTTCTATTCAAACCTATATGTGGTGCCAGAGTTTGTAGGTGTACTTCCAGAGACTGGAGTCTTTGGGCTGTCCATGTGCCAGCTGGGCCCAGAATCTCAGTGATGCTGCTACTCCTACTCTATAGCTCAATGGGCTCACCATGGACACCTGGTGGAGAGATGATGATAGACAATGTGCATCCCAAGGAATGGAGAGAATCTGTAGCTGCAGTCAGGATAATCCCATCCATCTTACCCATGGGATATAAGCCCCCTCTCACTTGGAGGTGGAGTGGACCTCACCATCTCAGACATGTCAGGAATGGGGGAAGAGCTATAGACTAGAGTGGATTTACTGGTATTCTGTTATAGACATATTGTTATTCACACAATGGAAGTAATTACAATATTAATGTGGAGCCAGTGGCCACCAGATGTTTTGGGGGCAGGGAGAGGAGAAAGCAGTTGTAATACAGGGGCTTTTTTGGGACTTCGGAATCATCCTGTTTGACATTGCAATGACAGATATAGGCCATTTTATATCATCATATAACATGCAGAACTGTGTGGGAGAGAGTGTGGTCTACAATGTGAACTATGGTCCATGCTTAGTGGCAAAGCCCCAAGATATATATATCTATTGCAGTTGATGTGCCAATCTAAAGAAGAATGTTTTTGTGGGAGGTTGTGAGAGGAATGGGATGTTGGGCATATGGGAATCCCTACAATTTTTGTATAACATTTGTGTAATCTAAGTATCTTTTAAAAAATAAAAAATTAAAATTAAAATAAAATAGTCACAGAGAACTTAAAAATATATATTTATATTCTAAAAATAGATTTTGTGTAATTCCATTGAATTCTGTAGTTCAATAGAGCAAATATTAAGCTATACCACAAAAAATGAATTTGCTACTGTAAGCAGGGGATGAGCTCTAGAAAATCAAGAAAAATTTTCATGTTGTTCTATTCCCTCTTCTGTCATGCTGTGTTTTTTTGTTTGTTTTATCTCATCTGAATCTATAGGTTGATTGCTCCCACTATTTGGAGTCAAAGAAGAATTCAGTGCTTCTCTAGTAATGGATAAATGCATTTATGAGTGCCCATTGAGAATGACACTCTCTACTTAACATTAGTTCTCTATCTCTACTTCTGCTGTCAGAAATTTGATGAGTTCCATTTACAATTTGCAACATTTGGAGTGCTCAATAGTGTACATAATTGTGAGCACATGTAGCACAGTGGTTGAGAACCAGCTTTGCATATTTAAGGTCTCAGGTTCAACACCTGGTGCCTCTTATTAAAAAAATAAAAATAAAAAATAAAAAATAAATATATATATATATATAGGTTTTCATTCTAGCCCACTTCCTGTTTCCTGTCAGTGCTATTTCTTTGAGTCTTTCATGAGAAAAGACTTGGTGGTCTGAGGGGGTACCTTCCTCCTCCTTCCTATGTTGGTTTGGAAATCAGGATCTGGGTTTAACTTGCAGTGACTTCATTGTGTACTGGTTGGTAGCTGGAATGAAAAGAAGGCCATTTGTTAATGACACAGAAGTTAGAATTGTTGACATATATCTGGGAAATAATTGTTCTGCAAGAAGGTTGCTGTTGTTTAATGTGGTAGGAAGAAAATTGTATTTCCAGGGAATGATATGATCCTACTATCTTAGATCAATTACAGACCAATGTTGAACATCACCTGTATTAGGCAAAGGGGTGCTTATGCAAAGTACCAGAAATCGCTTGGTTTTTATAAAGTGTGTTCATTTGGGGTAGAAGCTTACAGTTACAAGGCCCTAAAGAGTTCAACCCAAAGTTTATTCCTCACCAAAGTCTTTAGCCACCTGTTGAAGCAAGATGGTGTATGACCTCTGCCTTGTCTCTCCTTCCTTCTTCCTCTTAAGTCTCTGTGGGCCTGTCTTCTTCCAATCTCAGCTGTAGGTTGGCTTAGGGCTCATCTCTCTTCCCAGGGATTTAGCTGTTTGAGCCTTCTTTCTGTCACATGGCAGGACCAAAATGAGCAAGTTCTTTCATCTTCTGTATCTTCCTCTGTGTATGTTCTTCTTCTGTGTGTCTTTTTGAGTGTGTTTCCATTTATATAGCCCACCAATAGGGTGGGGACTTAACGTGAGTAAACCCTAATGATGTGGTTGAATCAAAGCCCTAATTTTAATATAATTTAATCAAACATATCTCAGCTGAATCTAATATAATCAAAGGGTTTCAGACCCAGAGGAACAGACCAGTTTACAAACATAACCCATATCTCTTTTTAAAATTCATAAATAATATCAAATTGCTAAACTACACCTTTTGAATTCCAAAAATACATTAAAATACTTTTTTAAAAACCCTTAGATCAATAATAATGCTAAGTACAAAATCATATCACAATCGATTTAAACAAATACAGTTTGTGTTGGGGCAAGATTCCATTTGGCTGTAGACCTGTGAAACTTAAAAAACAATTTATCTGCTTCCAATATACAAAGGGGCAGACATTGAATAAATATTTGCAGTACCATAATGAGAATTCTGGAAGGAAACATGAGTCCCTGGTCCCATACAGTTCTGAAAACTTGCAAGGCATATTCCATTAGATTTCAAAGTCTGAGAGTCATTCTTAAGATGACAGTTTAATCTTCCTGAAGCCTCATGAGGGGCCCTCTCAACAGGCTTGCCCAATGGCCATTTTTTTGGTTCCACCCTCATCAAGCATCTGGGTGGTGACTGAGCTTCAGACCTCACCCTCCAAAAGCAATGGGGCAATGGCCACTCATTCCTCAATCTCTTAGGTACAGTATGAACCCCCTTAGTATAGTGAGGTGGTAGCCACATTCTCTATCTCTGGTGTACAGGCTCAACCCTCTCAGAACAATGAGTTCATGACATGGCCTTCCCTAGTCTATGGAGGAGAGGCTCACCCCACTCAGAGCGATGGGATGTAGACACCACAATTCTTGACCTATGGGGAAGAGACCCACCAATCTCAGAGTACTAGGGTGTTGCCTCATTCTTCCTAACACATGAGGAATGTGCTCTACCCTCTCTGTATCCTGGGACAGCAAAATTATCCATGAACAGCAGGTTGGAACACCCAACTTCTTCAAATGCCAGGGCAAACTCACACTCTGTACACATAGGTGGGATTCCTCTCTTGGCCCAAGGAGATGCCTTAATTCCAGGCCTCAGCTTCCATGATTTTTCCTCTTAAACACATTTTTCCTTCCGTATCTCCCTTCCTTGTCCTTTTTAATCCAAGCTGACAGTGGTTTTGTTCATACAGTTCTCACACAAAGCTTGTTGGCTTAGCATTAGGGAAGCAGGGATCCAAGACAGCAGCCATAAGTCTTTCCACAACTCTTTCCTGGATAGCTTCATTTTCAGTCCTGGCTTACAAATTCGAAGTTAGGTTAATTCTTCAAACGGGGTATTATCATGTGGGACTTTATTTCCAGAGGCATGGAATTTCCAGAATCAGTTTCTGTTTTATTTGTGCCCAACAATTCAATTATCAGCTTATCTCTTTCCTCTAATATTTTGATACAAGCTGCAAGGGGAAGCCAGGCTGTATTTTACACATTCAGTTTGGAAATCTCCTTGGGAAAATGTCCAAGTTCATAACTTTCAAATCTTGCCTTCAATATAACATTAGAAAATAATCTTACTAAGTTCTCTGCCACTTTAAAATGCACATTGCTTTTCCTCCAGTTTCCAAAAATATTTTCATCATTTTTTTCCTGTGGCTTTATCAGAAATAACTTTAAGCTCCATATTCCTATCATCAGCCTCTTCAAAGCATCTAGGCCTTTTCCATGATGCATCTCGAAATTCCCCCTAAAAATACACCTTAGCCATTTAGAAAACCATTCCAGCATTTTGGGTAATTGTATCAGAATATACCTCACATCGCTGAACCAAAATCTGTATTAATCAGTCAATGGTGTGCTGATGCATAGTATCAGAAATCTTTGGCTTTTATAAAGGGTATTTATTTGGGGTAGAAGCTTACAAGACCCTAAAGAGTCCAACTCTGGGTACCATAAGAGATATTTTCTCACCCAAAGTCTGTTGCCACCTCTTGACACAAGATGGCTTCTGACATCTGTGAGGGTTCAGCCTTCCTCTTTCCTCTTAAGGCTCTGTGGGCCCAGCTTCTTCCAATTTCATCTGTAGGCTGGCATAAGGCTTATCTGTCTTGGCTTCTCAGCTACTCTATACTCTTCACAATGTCAGCTGTAAACTGTCAGGTGAATGTTGCATATGTTCCCAGGGCTCTAGCAGTAAAACCAAGTGCTCACCTCTGTAGTGTCTTTTTCTGTGTATCCAATTCTCTGTGTTGTTGACTGAGCATCTGTTTATACAGCCCACCAAGCAGGCTGGGAATCAACCCTGCATCGTTAATGATGTGGTGGAATCAAAGCCTTTATCTTTATTTAATCAGGTAAAGGTAATGCCTTTGAATTTCAATCAATCAAAAGGTATCAAAACCAGAGGAACAGACCAATTTATAAAAATAATCTCTGTTTTGGAAATTCATAAAGAATCTCAAACTGCCACAATAAGTAGTAAATTTTTATCTTTTTAAGTAGTTATTTGAAAACATTTCTATGCGTTATAAAATTGTTTGTAAATTGTATTTGTTATCAGAAGAGAAAAAATTATGTATGAAATTTTCATTTCATTTATTTGCTGTCATCAATTTAAGTATTTCTATTTGTTTCCATTTTACATTTTGTCTCTTTTGATTTTCTCAAACTATCCATCTATTGTTTTCCTTACACGCTTTAGTTCTTTTTCTATTTTTATCATCTTGAGCTTATTGAGGGTGATATTTTAAAATTCTACCTAATATGTCTAAAGTCTTGTGTTCTTCATTGATGGCTTTTTTTTCCCCTTGTTCCTGTGGATTGACAATCATTTCCTGTTTCCTTATGTCTTATAATCTTTAGTTGCATACTGTCCATCAGTTCTCTGGCTTTTAAATGTTTACGCAGTTAGTGGTGAGACAATGATTACCTTGAGTGCCAATAGCTAACCAAAAACAAACACAACAAACAGATTTTGCCATTTGGCTCTGTGTTGGCTAGTACTCTCCTTCAATGTTTAGCCCGCTTATCATGATATTATCCCTGAGGAGAATAAGTAGTGCAGAGTCCACTCTGTCATTTTTGGGCCTGTATCCTGTCCTGGGCTTGTGCTTGCTCATGGTTTTAGGAATTAAACCATTAATAGGAATTCAAATGGCCCCTCCACTCCCCATGAAATAGAATATCACCCTCTTCTGTATGCTTTATAATATATGAAGCACATACTCTTTTGCTCCAGACCACTGTAAATTAATTGTTTCTTACACTGATTTAGGCTGTCAACAAACTACTTCTGCTTGCAGAGTCAGTTCTGGGAGGAGAAGCCCAAGAGGATTTTCCTTATTCAGGATGCCACCCAGTATATTGTCAGGGATATAGCAACAAACTAGCATACACATAGACACATAGCAATTACTCTGCATAATGGTTTAAAGATGTATGTACAACAAAAAATATATTCTTAAAAATATCCTATTCTTGTGGATATAAACCCATTGGTTTTAGGGCCTTTTAATGAGGATACTTCAGTTAGAGTGTGACCCACATCAATAAGGGTTTAATCCTCTTACTGGAGTCTTTTTATATAATCAATGAAGAGAGAGAGATAGAGATAGAGATGAGAGAGAGAGAGAGAGAGAGTCTGTCAGAGAGACACAGAGAGACAGAGAAGCTATGGGAGCAAGAAGTTAAAACCAACAGAACCCAGAAGAGAAGGGAGAGTCAAGAAGATGCAGCCATGTGCCTAGCCATATATTAGAGTAACCAAGGATTACCAACAATTAGACTTAATGGAGAAAGCATCACCTAGATGTTGGCTTGTTTTGGACATTCTCACAGCCTCAAATTTTAAACTAATAAATTCTCATTGTTTAAAGAAAATCTATTTCATAGAATCAACTATAATCAGCCTAGGAACCTGAAACAACTTGCAACCTCTGTTACAGGCCAGGTCCCCATAACTGGAGCACAGATTGTATCCATATTGCAGTGAGGTAAGTATGGAGGAAGGGTAAGCAAAGGTACCATGAGTTTTTTATACCATTTTTAATGCTGTATTTCCTTTATTCAGGACTGTGGGAAAAAGAAACTCTAGAGCATCTTACTTTGCCACCTGGTTCGATGCCATCTCATGGATTAACATCCTCATATAGTCATTCCAGGACAAAGGAAGTGAAAAGATTCCCTTATACTCCAGAGGAATTTAGAAACTAGTCCTCAGAAATGATTAGGCAGAGGTCATGTATAGGTAGGTACAATCCAATTTACATAAGTGTGTTGAGCAGAATACCCTCATAAAAAACACATGCAGATTGCGCATTGGAAAGCTGGAAAGATCACTTATTGTTAGACTTATCCACAAAAAGCCAAGAAATATTGGTTGATTTTAATGATCACTTATATGAAAGGTTCTTGGGCCCTGGGACAGATTTCTAGTACACTCAGTGGCAAGGTGGAAGTAAAAGGCCTATTAATGAAGAAAGAAGTCCTGTTTGAGGGTTGATTGCAAGAGGCAATCTAATAAAGATACCTTGCCTGTTTCTCTCTCTATGGCATCTGAAATTGCAGCTCTTTATGCTCACAGCTTCCTTCCACTGACATAAAATACCTTTTTTTAAAATTATTTAGGGCCAGAACAACCAGAAACAACTCCCTCTTTAATTTTACCACATGCACAAAAATCACAATCATTTCTTGGGCCTAACACCAGGAAGAGTGCAGTAGTTCTGCTATTTCTTAACATCTACACTTCTGCAGTACCTAGAATTGCTGCTACAATGCCACTCTTACCACCTCAGTATAAATCTTCTCACCTGCACCTGTAACCTTTCCTCTATTTTCACTCTCTGGAAACTTGACACATTTGCTGCTATTGCTGCAACTTCTCCTACTGCCTAGGCCTTGAATAGATGTAAGCTTTCTTCCATCAAAGTGGTCATTGGAGATGTTTGTTGATAAGCACAAAATGCTCCCCTCTCACTAATTATTATGACCTCCTTCATTGCTTTACTGAGTCCAGAGATATTTACTGGCTGACTAAATTTGTGGGGAAGTAATAATTGCTGCAAGTAGGACTAGATACAGACAAAATCACTATTCTAGTATATCATATTCTTGTAAGATATAAATTATATATGGTAACATAATTATAAATTATTTTAGATACTGGTAACTGACAAGGTGAATAAAATTACAGTAAGAAAGGATGGAAATTATGAAATTAAAATATCAATTATAAAAGAGCTCACTGAGAAGGTGATAGAGGAAAATCAAGATCTGGTGAAAGTAAGCAAATGAGCTTGGGAGGATTGTGGGAAACTCTAGGTGTAAGCAACCTAACATTGTTAAAGTCCTCAGGGAAAACGTCTTGAAAAACAGTATGGTGGGTTGAGTTGTGCCATGTGAAAACATTTATTGGAGTCCTACTCTGAAGCCCTTTGAATGTAATGTTATTATAAAATATGGCCAGTGAAGATATAATTTAAGACAAAGCCAAACTGTTTCAAGAAGGAGACTAATTCCATATGACTGCTGTCCTTAAAAGAAGAGGAAAATTTAGACACAATGAGTCACAAAGAAGAAGGCTATGTGTAAAGAGGCAAAGCTTGGAGTTATGCTGTAACAAGTCAAGGTAAAGTAAGTAACCAGTAACCTGGAAGCAATAAATTTCTTATTTTTAAAATCACATAGATTTATTTGTTAAGGCAGAAATAGGAAAATACACAAGATTTTCAGAAGCAGTGAAACAATGTTGGCTATGTGGAGAAGTATAGAGTGCAAACCAGGAGGCAAGATCAGGGAATTATTATAATTTATTATTAAAAGAAAGACTTGTTCTCTGAAAGTGATTGAAAATCCCAAATTTCAGAGAGTGTGGAGTATATTCCCCAGGGATTGAGGAGACAATGGCTGCCACCCAGCTGTCCTAAAAAGGTTATACTTATGACATGGAGATTGGGTAGAGATTTCCCATCAACCAAGTGTTCTTGGAGGGTGAGGCCTAGATTTCAGCCACGACCCAGTGGCTTGATAAGGGTGGAGTCAAGAAATGGCCACTGGGTAAGCCCTTGGAAAAGGTGGGGCTGCTGATCAGCTGGAACCCAAAGATGACAAGAAAACATAGAGATTTTGAAAATGGAGTATAACCTGGAGGTTTTTGAAACTGTTTGTGTACCTAAACCCCTGTTTTCCTTCCAATTTTTTCTTATGGCAATGAGAATTCTTTTATGATGGTATCTCCTTTGTATATTGGAAGCAGATAATTTTTTCTCTCTTTCACAATTCCACAGCTGGAGGAGAATTTTGTCCCATAACAGACCACACGTATAACTGAATTTTTTTTCACATTAGTCGCAACTGATAAACACATCCTGGAGCTTTGCCATTAATCATGGACCATGGTTCACATTGTAGAACACACTCTCTCCCACACAGTTCCGCATATTATATGATGATATAAGTTGTCCTGTATCTGTAATTGCAATATCACTCAGGACAATTCCCAAGTCCCAGAAAAGCCCCCATATCACAACAGCCTTTCCTTCTCCCTGCTCCCAGAGCCCCAGTGGCCACTGGCCCACATCAGTGTTGTAATTCCTTCTATTGCTTGAATCACAGCATGTCTACAGTAGAATACCAGTAAGTCCACTCTAGTCCATAGCTCTTCCCCCATCCTGAAAAGTCTTGGATGTCGATGTCCACTCTACCTCTAACCGAGAGGGGCCTACATCCCATGGGGAAGATGGATGGGACTATCCTGCCCACAGACTCAGACTATCTCCCTCCCTCAAAACAGCCATTGTCCACCATCAACTCTCCATCAGTTGTCCTGGGTGAGTCCAATGACCTGTAGAGTACAAACGGCTGCTCCACCGAGATTCCAGGCCCAGCTAGCACATGGAAAACCCAAAGACTCATGTCTCAGGAGGTACACCTACAAACTCCAGCACCAAGTATAGGTTTGAATAGAAGGGACAGATGAGACATATGCAGGGAAGAAATAGTTGAGTCCAACTCTGTCACTCTCAGGAGTACAAACTCCAAAGTAGGGCCTAATGGCAAGGCACCAAACTCCAGAGCTATCCATCCTGACATAGGATGTGGGTGTCTCTAGAGACCTCAAGGGTCCCACCATTTGTGGGGATATCCTCTTTGGAATTCTATGAGACCTTACTGAGATGTGCATAAGCATCACCTCTGGGATGACCTCCCAACTCATTTTGAAGTCTCTTAGCCATATAAACTCATTTGTCTTTACCTTTTCCCCCTTTTATTCAAGGTCTTTTTCCAGTTGCATTGCCAGTTGGCACTTGGTAGCAATCCCTTAGTGCCAGGGAGGCTCATCCCTGGGAGTCAAGTCCCATGCTGGGAGGAAGGTAATGCATTCATATTCTGAGTTTGGCTTAGAGAGAGGCCACATTTGAGCAACAAGGAGGCTTTCAGGAGGCAACCCTTAGGCATGCAATAACAATATGCTAAGTTTCAATTTCAAGAGCAAAGACTCATAAGGCAAGTCATCAATATCAGGGGCCTATCAGTGGATCATCCTCCTTCATCAGTCACTGCCCCTGCACTTGGGGGACTGTTGCTGCTTCCTTAGAGAATGTGGAAGAGCTCTCTAGGATGGGAATTCAGTATTCTCTCATTTATTGAGAAATTTTCCACCCATTGTGACAATGCCCCATGAACATTTGAAAAATTTTATATACCTTATAACTATTCTCAGGTGAACTTCCACCCATGCATCCCCCATCCCTGACAGCCCACACCAACAATCTGCCCCAGCTCCAGTTGTAACCCTTCTGTTAACCAAAGCTTCTTCAAAGATGAAGCCATTACAATAGCTGAATGCAAATAATAGGAAAATGATATAATAATGATAAGTTTAAATGTAAGAGATAAAATACATAAAGATTTTAAAAAAAATAAAATTAAAAGATTGAGATATTGAAAATGAAAAATATAAAAATTTTTTTTTGACCTTTTGCCATTTATCACTGCAATATCTGGTGTCCAGGCTATACCGTGGCACCTTCCCCTTCTCATTCCCCAGTGTCTCACTATTTTTCATTTTGTTTTCAAAGAAGTTTTAGTTCACAGCAGAGTCATACACAGAATACAGGAGACTCTCATATACTCAACATCCTCCCCCTTTCCTCCCCTCCATATTAATACCTTTCTATATGTGGATGGTAACATTGTTAAAACTGATATACAAATAGTGAAACATAGCTACTAAACATTGTCAATGGTTTACAATATGGTTTACATTTTAGACTATACACTTTTATAAATTTTGATATTTACCATGACCTGTGTCCATCACTGAATGCTAATGAAGAACAATTCTACTGACCACTAAATACCCCCTGTTTGAGCCATTCTATCCTCCCACCCCATCCCCCCAGGGCCCACAATGACCCCCTGTCTTGACTCATTGGATGACAAGGTTAATAGTTACATGCAACAAGAGGTCTTTACACACTAGTTTATCCTCCCCTATCAGGAACCACCCCTCCTCTTGAGAGACTCCCACCTGTCTATTTCTGAACAAATCTATCCTCCCAAAGATGGGGGTCCAACTCCTTCCCACTCATGTGGGTCTCCACCCACTGATTCAACATATTATGACAGAATGAACACTCACACACTCCCTAGAAGCCTGCTTTAGGTGTGCCGTGTCCTGTATGCTTCCCTAACAACACCCCAAACCAGTTTCCTTTCCTTGTCATTTTGCCATAAGAGCATTCCCACCTCTGTAATTTCAACCTCTAACCCAGTAGGATTGCTTGGAAGTTCATCAGCAAGCCATAACTTAACACATACTCAACAAAACCCTTAATGCTTTCACATGAATCCATGCAATAAATGCTTCACTGAAATTCACTTTCAGCCACCAAACAAGTGATCCAAATTGCTTTATCTTCTCAGTAGAAAGCCTGATCACTTCTTCTTTATCTGCTTTCATCTCTTCTTCATTATACTGATATAACATATAACTGATCTTGACATATAACTGATTTTGATGAAACTTGGTACTTAATACTGTTACTGAAATGATTGAATGCTTCTGAAATATTGTAATAGAATGAATGTATTTCATATATGGAAAGAACATATATTTTGGGTTTCCAGAGGGTGGATTGTAGTTCAATTCTTTTGTGGCTCCCAGAAAATTATGTTCTTAAATTAAGTCATTCCTTTCCTGTGAACCTAATATAGGTGGGAAATTTTTGTTAATTGAGTTAAGGACCATTTAATTAGATAACTTTAGTAAGGTATATGCCAGGGTGGATCTTAGCCCTCTTACTGTAGTAATTTATAATTGGATGAACATATTAAAAAAAGCTACAGATGCAAAAAATGTACTCCCAGACACTGATAAAGGACATCCCAGAAACTGGATGCTTAAAACAACAGAATCATTAGAAATTAAAGGCCACAGGACCAGGGAGAGTAATCCCTGGAAGCTGAGAGAGAAAGCCACAGAAAGAGCAGCTAGAAACTGAGAGCAATGCAGCCAGAGGAGAAGGCAAAGACTTGCAGACTGTGAGAGAGGAGTCTAGGAGTGCTGATAGACAGTTTTCAGGAAGAGACCTATGCTGTTGTCTTGATTTAACATTTTTTCTCAGACTTGGAAATGTAAGCTTGTGGGTTAATAAACCCTAATTGTAAAAGTCACCCCTTTTCTGGTATATTGCTTTGGCAGCATTTCTCAAACTAAAAACATAGGTTACCATGGGATTATGTTTGGGTATAGATAGAGAATAGATAGTTAAGCCTTAAAATGAACAGAGCTGATTTTAGGAACAAGGGATTTTTTAGTTTTTTATTTATATTTTAAATATTTTTTATGTTTTAAAGATACTTAGATTACATAAATGTTACATAAAAAATATAGGGGATTCTTATATGCCCCGCTCCCCACATTGCCCACACTTTCCCACATTAACAACAAAACTCATTAGTATGTATGATGGTTAGGCTAATGAGTAACTCAGCCAGGCAATTGTGTCCAGGTGTTTCGTCAAGGAAGCACTGGGCTAATTGTAATACAAGAGCATTTATGGACATTGGTCACCAGTGAATTCATTGCATGGATATCTGATTACATCTGCATCAATCAGGGAGGTTGCATCAGCAATGGGTCAGTTGAATGCCTTAAAAGGGGAAGTTATTTCAACATTCAGAAAGCATTTCCCAGCTCATATTTGGACAGCCGACTTCTCCCAGAAACTCAAGGACCTTTCATTGGACTTTCATTGAAGCCCCTGGCTTGCAGCCTGCCTATGGAACCTGGAGTTGTGCATCCCATGGTCATGTAAAAGACTCTTATAAAATCTCATATTATTGATAGATATCTCCTGTTGATTCTGTTTCCTGAGTGAACCCTGACTAATACAGCTTGGTACTAGGAGCAGGGTAGTGCTTTTGCAATTACCAAATTGCTGGAACAGTTTCATAAATGGGTAAGGGGTATTTATGGAGGAATTGTCACATGCTTGATGGAATAGGCCTACATATCTTTGAAGAGACTGTTGATAGCAATATGGAAACTAAAGAGACTTTTATGAGGCCTTAGAAGTAAATGATGAAACTATTATTGGTATCTGATCCGTGTTTTAAAGTTGCAGAGAACTTAGCAAGATTAACTCCTGGTGTTTTATGGAAGAGAGAATTTGAAAATGGCAAACCTGAGCATTTAGCTGAAGAACTTTCCAAAGTAAACTCAATGAATTTGACTTGGCTTCTCCTTGCAGCTTATAGTAAAATGCTAGACAAAAGAAATATACTGAGAACTGAGCTTTTGGGCACAAAGAAAACATAAACTGATTACAGAACTTTGAAGTCTCTGGAAATCAAGTTACCAGATGATAGTGCCCCATTTGTGGACTTAAGTAAACTTGGCACTTGTAAATCAGGATTGAAGATGCAGTTATCTGAGAACACTTGTGGAAAGTCTTACTGTCTGATGGCTTGGACCCCTGATTTTCACATGCTAAAGCAATAATGTTTTTTGAGAGCTCTGTATAAACAAAACCACTGCCAGCTTGGACTAAAATGGACATGGAAAGGAGACATTAAAGGAGAAACAGCTTTAAGAAAAAAACCGTGGCCAAAAGAGGAACCCCACCCATGTGTACAGAGAGGGTAAGTTTGTCCCAGCAGATGAATAGGGTGGATGTTCCCACCCGATGTTCTGGGAGAGTTTTGTCACTCCAGGGTGCAGAGAGGGTGGAGCACATTCCACAAGGATTAGGGTCATTAAAGTCACCACCCCATAAGTCTGAGAGGGGTGGGACTGTCCCCCATGGATGAGGGAAGGCCAGGTGTTCAACTCATTTCTCTGAGAGAGTTGAGCCTATGTGCCAAAGGTTAGGGAAGACCAGGTGGGTCAACTTGTTGCTCTGAGAGGGTTGAGCCTGTATGTCAAAGTTTAGGGGGAGTGTTGTCTTCATCTCACTGTACTAGGGTGGGCTAAGACTCTAACCCACATATTGGGTAGGTGTGACAATCACTCCAACACTCTTGCAGTGTGAGGTCCGGAGCTTGGTTGACACCCAGATGCTTGATGAGGTTTGAATCAAGAAAATGACCATTGGGCAAGCCTGTAGAAGCAGTGGGACTCATGTGGCCCCAGAAGTAGAAACCATCATCTTAAGAATGCCTCTCAGACTTTTAAATCAAATGGAGGATGCCCTGCAGGTTTACTGAACTGTAGAGGACCCATGACTCATGTTTAACCTCCCATTTTCTCCTTATGGAAATGAAAATTTTTATCCATTCTTTCCATTTGTGTATTGGAAACAGTTAAATGGTATTGTAAGTTTCAGAGGTCTATAGCAGATGAGATTTTTGCCTGAAGACAAACTGTACCTCTTTAAACTGATTATGATATGATTTTGTACTTGCATTGTTACTGATTTAAGGTTTTTTGAATATTGTAATGTATTTTTGGAATTCAGAGTGTAGAGTGTGGCAGTTTGATATAGTTATGAATTCTAAAAATAGATATTGGATTATGCTTGTAAACTGATCTGTTCATCTGAACATGATTAAGTTATGATTAGGGATTTGATTGGGCTATGTCAGTAGGGTATTGAGCCCTGCCCCTTGGTGGGTGGAGTCTCAAAAATAAAAGACATGGCAAAGGAAAGAGTTGGAGCAGTTTTGATATTGGAGTTCTAATGTGGAAGGAGAGAAGGCCATGGGGAAAAAAAAGATGAACAATTTACCTGACAGTTCACAGTTGTCCTTGTGGAGAGAGCCAAAGCCTAGGGAGCCTCATAATACAGCGACCTTGTGGAGGAAACAGAGGAGCTGAGCCTGGAGAGAAACAGAGGCCCAGAAAGAGAGGAACCCAAGAAGCCAGAACTCTGGCAAATGTTGGCAGCTGTCTTGCTCCAACACGTGGCAACAGACTTCGCTGAAGGAAGAAACTTATGCTTTATAGCCTAGTCACTGTAAACTTGTACCCCAAATAAATATCCTTTATAAATATCCTTTATAAAATACAGATTTCTGGTATTTTGACCCTTTGGCTGACTAATGCAGTGTGATACATTCATTGCAATTGATGAACACATTTTGGAGCATTGCCACCAAGCATGGATTACAGTTTATATTGTAGTTTACACTCTCTCCTACACAGTTTTGTAAGTTATGACAATATGTATAATGGCCTATATCAGTCATTGCAATGTCATTCCAGATAATTCCCAAGTGCTGAAAGTGCCCCATATTACTCCCATTTTTTCCTCTCACATTGCCCAGAACCCCTAGGGGCCACTGCCTCCATATCAATGGCAAAAGTTCTTCCATTGCTTGAATCACAATAAGTCTATAGTAGAATAACTGTAAGTCTACTCTATTCCATCATTCATTACCCAATCCTAAGGATTCTGGGATGATGATGCCCACTCCACCTCCAACTGAGTGGGCGCTTAGATCCCATGGGGCAGATGGATGGGACTATCTTGCCTGCAGTTGCAGATTCTCTCTGTTTCTTGGGATGGTCATTGTCCATCATGATCTCCTTGTTAGTTGTCCTGGGTGAGTCCAATGATGTGGAGAGTAGGTGTTGCAACTTTGTTGAGATACAGGGCCCAACTGGCATAGGGAAAGCATGAAGATTTTAGTCTCTTGGACATATACCTATCATCTCTAGTACTAACTATAGGTTCCAATAGAAGGATCAGAAGAGCCATGTGTAAGGAAAATATAAATGAGCCCAACTCTGTCACATTGAGAAGCATAAATTCCAAAGTAGGGCCCAATGGCAGGGTGCCAATCTCTTGAGGTGATTGCACTGCCTGTAGTGTACAGATATCTCCAGAGCCCTCAGGAGCCCTGCTCTTTGAGGCAATATTTACTTTGGCAGTCAATGAGATCCTGCTGGTATGTGCATAAGTAACTTCTGGGATGACCTCCCAACTCACTTTGAAGTCTCTTAGCCATATAAACTCATTTATCTTTACCTTTTCACCTTTTTGGTCAAGGTCTTTTTCCAGTTGCATTGCCAGTTGGTGCTTTGTAGTAATCCCTCAGTGCCAGGGAGGCTCATCCCCGGGAGTCATGTCCTATGTTGGGGGAAGGTAATATATTTATATGCTGAGTTTGGCTTATAGATAGGCCATGTTTGAGCAGCAAAGAGGCATTCAGGAGGTAATGTTTAGGCACCTGATAATAGGCTAAGTTTCATATTCAAAAGTAATTGTTCATAAGTACACTCATTAATATCAAGGGTCCATCAATTGTCCATCCTCCTTCACTAGTCACTGCCCCTGTACTCAGGAGATTTTTGCTGTTCCATTAGAGAATGTGACAGAGCTCCCCAGGATGGGAGTTTGATATTCTTTGATTAGTGTGTGGATCTCCACCCACTGTGACAATGCCCCATGAACAATTGAAATCATTCATATGCATTATAGGTATGTCCCAGTTGAACTTCCTCCCATGCATCCCCCATCACTGACACCCCACACCAATGATCCTCCCATGCCACAGCTGTAATCATTCTGTGATCCAAAATTTCTTCAAAATGAATCCAAGAAAATAACTGAAAAAATTTAATAATAAAATAAAATAATAATAGTTTTAAAAATAAAATACAAAAGATTAAAACACTGGAATAATAAAAATAATATTAAAAGAATGCAAAATTCATAAAAATTAAAAAAAAAATTTGTCATTATGTCTTTCATCACTGAAAGGTCTATGGTCTTGTGTGTATATTGACATTTTCTTCCATTTTTCCCCAGTGTCTTATTTTTTGTCTTCAAAGAAGGTTTAGGTTACAGAAAAGTCACACACAGAATCTAGGGGATTTCTATATAACCACCATCTTCCCTCTTTCTTCCTTTCCCCTATTAATAACATTTTACATGTGCATGGGGTAGAACTGCGATATTCTCAAATAGAGGGGCAGGTGTCTCTTGAGAGCATAGGAAGTGCTTAACAGAGGATGATAGGCCAGTGTGTTAAGCCTTCAATGTTGTTGCAAGTAACTATGAGTCTTGTTCTTCAAGGAGTGAATTTTGATGTTTGCCATGGGACCTGAGGGGAGGGGGAGGGAGGAATAAAATATATGGAACAGGGGAAAATTTGGGGGTGATGGAATTCTTCTACATGATATTGCAAAGATGTATACAAGCCATGTTAAATTTAATAAAAATTTATAAAAGTGTATGGTACAAAATATAAACCATAAAGTAAATCATCAACCATGGTTAGTAGTAATGTTTCAATGGAAATGTTTTGGTAACAGGTGATGGGTATGGCAACATAATATGTTGTGAACATAATTGACAACACTGAAATGTGTATCTGAATGTAGTTAGAAGAGGAAATATTAGGTTGTCAATATGATAGCAGAATAAATTTTTTAAAAATTCAATTGAACTTCACTACATAGTAAGCCCAAACCTAAACCATGGGCTTTAATAAATATTACAATTATACAATTGAGGTTTCATCAGTTTTAATCAATGTATAACAGTAATCAATGAAATAATAATAGGGTGGTATATTGGAGTCCATTATTTTATGCATGCTTTTTCTGGAAAAAAAATCAATTTCTCTAATAAACATAAAAAGATAAAGTTAAAGATTATGTTGTTTCTTTTCCACATATTTTTTTAAAATTTTCTATTCTCCTGCACTTATCAATTTCTAGTCTCATTTATTTGTGGTCAGAGAAGATACACTGTATGATTTTAATATTTTTTAACTTATTGAAAATTGTTTTGTGACTCTATCATGATAATGATCCACATGCACTAGAGAAGAATGTGTACTTTGCTTGTATTGAGTGAAGTCTTCTATATATGTCTATCAGATGTAGTTTCTTTCTTTCTTTCTTTCTTTTTTTTGAGGACCTGTGGGATGGGGATTGAACCCAGGGCCTCCTCTGTGAGAACCCGGTGCTTGACCCCTGACCAAAAATGGC
>JAQZBX010026906.1:0-28684 GCA_029593785.1 Cabassous unicinctus
GTTTTTTTTTTTTTTTTTCCCATATTAGATATTACCCTGAGTGAAGTGGGGACTTTTCTTCTAATGCAGCCCTTGTGTGGAGCTCACACTGGTACCCTTAGTTGAAATATATCTCTCTGATAGGTTACTGTATGACTCTTAAGACACTCTTCACTGTAGTATACACTATATAAATATTTTATGTATATTCCTCCTTTTCCCACTAGAATGATGCCAGGTCCAAGTGTGAATTACCTTTGTATCCTCTACATCTTTGCATGAAACCATATTTACTGAGCAATAATTTTGATAGGGAAGAAATCATGCAGCTTGAGGTGATTGTTAGTGGAGGCAAAAGGGGTTACATCACTCACCCACTTATAGAGATGTTGGGAAATGGTGTGGTAAATATCTGGTTGCAAATGTGTGACCTTCAAGAGATTTTAGTACCACTTGAAAAAAGAATCCTGTTTCTTTTAACAGAGCATTTTAGCAAGGGATACAGCACTCACTTTAGCAAGGGTTACAACACCCATCAGAGGGGTCACATTAAGCCCCAAACATAAGACCATTGGGAAGAAGGTAAAGATATTTCTATTACTTTGGGTCTTACTAAATGAAATAGTAAGAGTTATGATGAAATAGTGGAATAGAGAGGAAATGAGGAAAATTGAAAGAGATGGGTTAGGAAAGAAAGGATGACTATGTTATAGTTCAGTGAAAAATTTTTTTCTCTAAGCTTTGTGGAAGAAGTGATGCAATTATTCTCTACTTAGCTATATAATGCTGTATTATTTCTAGAATGTACAGAACTTATATTGAGCCTTTAATTTTTCACCATGCTAATACAAAAGCTGTTTTAAATCTGTAGTGAATGTACATTATACAAATATAAAGCTACCAACTAAAACTCCCTAGCATTCAAGTTGTTATTTCTTCTAACTGCAATGATACAAAGGAAGGGCAAAAAGCTATGCATGAGGCAGGATAGTATAGGGAAAGGGAAGACTTGGGTCATAGCTAAAGACCCAGCAGACAACAAGGCTGGAAGACAATATGGACTTCCAGTCTCAGGACACATGGCCATGAGACTCCACCTGGAAACCTCCTAGGGATCCTGTGAAACCCTGGAATGAGAATCTCATTTGGAATGAGAATCTCATTTATAATAAGAATCTTGTTTGGGGTCAAGGGAAATTCCCAGATATCCTCAAAAGGCCTCACCATTAGCCCCATGAGAAATGACAGGTGGGGAAACCAATCAGAACAGCAAACAGACTTTTAAAAGCCCTGACCTGGGGTCACATGCATGCAACTTACCCGGCAGTATACCGGCAGTCATGCCTTGGATGGTTTTCTCGGTTCTTAATAAACTCTTTACTCCCTTGCCTACCCTAAGGCATGTCCTTAAATTATTTTATGTGACATAAGCCAAGAACCTAGAAACCCAGAACCAGAGCCATCCCATAAAATTATTTGGTGAGCCAGCCAGGAGACAGAGAGGCAAGTGGCATTTCTTGACCCCCACTGGAGACTGGTGAACTTTGATTAAATCCTGCCTGTGTTCTCTTTTGTTTTATTAGGGAGGCCCTGATTTACTTCCGGGACCCCTGAGGCTGTTTGCCTGTAACTGAGAAACTTGGACCCTGGGAGTGGCCATGAGATGAGCTTGCTCATGGCTATCCCCTCAGACCTCTGCAAAGTAGGCAAAAGAAAGGTTTGTAGCCAGTCCCTTTCCTAGTAGGAAAGCCCAGTTTGGGAGCTAAGGTCTTGGACCTGGACCCAGATGTCTCCCAAGACCTCTAAGGCTCTGGGGATGCCCAGACACATTAGGCTTCTGATCCCTGGAACATGGGGACAGCGAGCAGGGCTGTCAACCTCCAGGACACTGGCTGAGTGAGCGATCCGTTCAGCCAAGTCTAGCAGCGGGACACTACCCAGACTGATGAACGTGTTTATCTTTCCCTAGGATAATGGGTTTCTTCTAACTGGGACATCTGCCTACTGATAGTCTAAAAAGAAAGAGACTAATCTTTTCCCGCCACGCCACGTGGCCCACAGTATTGCTGAGAGTGGGATCTGTATGGGACTTGAATTCCAGTTAAACCTGTGTAAGAGAGAAGGAGAGGACAGACAGATCTGAGGGCCAGAGACATGCGGTCATGTCTCCTTAAAGAGATGAGGATATGTACTAACAAACTGTTCACCTAAAAGCTCAGAGGCAGAACCTAAAAACCCAGCCTTATTTCAAAGAAAGCTGGTAGAGGCGAAAAAAAAAAAGAAAAAAAAAAAACCTTTTCGGTAGATCCTAACTCTAGAGAAGGAGAGAGCCTCCTAGGAACTCCAGTCTGCCTCGGATATCCATAGAAAGCTGCAGAAACTTTGGCCCCCAAACTTCCAGTAACTCCCTTTTAGAATCAGTCTTCTCAGTTTTCAACAATTGAGACCACGCTGCAGAGATGGAGAAGGTATGGAGGGGCAGGTGCAGGGTCCAGGACAGGCTCATCTTTTAACTGCCACTATTAAAGACACCAGTGACCTCAGGATTACCTGAATCCAGGCTCCATGTCAGCAGGAACCTGGCTTCAAACTGCCTCACTATCGGGACCATTGGGGCCTTGCCCCAGGGGAGGACAGAAGAGGCCTGAAGCCATGCATGAACCATCAACCAGGAGGCCTTGGGTGACCCTTGACATGGCAGGTAAGATTGCTAATTTCCTAATTAACATGGGAGCCAATTACTCAGTCCTAGCCTGCACTCTGGACCTCTCCTAACCTTGATTGTGCCTAATGAGAGGAGTAATGGGGAATTAAGATCTAGGCCATTTATAAGCCTCTCCCCTATAGAATAAGGAACCTCCTCAAATGCCATCAATTAAGATTAAAAGGTTTCTGGTCATTCCTAGCTCCCTGCCTATTTTTTTGTAACACTGTAATCCTTCCAGCAAAAAGGCTTCTCAGGGCTTCTCTGGATCCCTTAGTTCCATACTTAGCAGCTGACCAGGGATTTTCCTGGAGGAATGAAGCTGGAGGGTCCTGAACAAAGTTTCTGCTATGAAATGACACTGGGAGATTTGTGTTTAGGAGATTCTAAAGCAGGTTTTACCCTAAGCTAATCAAAGTGTGTAAAATTCTCTCTTCTGTTCTAATCTGTGCCTAATGTTGTGTTTAACCTTGAAATCTGAGTTTAACTTTGTCAGTCTGCTTGTGCCTAGGAACTTGTAAATCAGATTTGCTGTTTGCCTGTTACAAACTGGATAACAATGAAAGGTAACTTAAAATTGAGTCTTTAAATGTCAATATTATCTTGCAATTGAATTTGATGTATAAAACAAATCCCAAGTAGAATAGCTTCAAATGCTGGAAAAGTGAGAAAACTTAGCAATGTTGTTGCTAGCAAAATTGTTTTAGTTGCTTAGTTAATAAACAAAAGCCCCCAATTTGTTTTTAAAGTAAAAACTTACTAGAAACTGTAACTAAGAGTTAAGATCATTATATAGATGTTTTTTATTATAAAACAGCAAAATCTAAAATTGCTATTACTGGGTGGATTTAGTCCAGATGTACTACTGTGATAGTAATCTTAGACTAATTTACCTTTGTTTATGGTTATGACTGGTCTAGCCACACCCTTGCTTGTGCTTGCTATATAATGGTAATTACATGACAACTTCTGCCTCCCATGGCTCAGGGGACAGCAAATTTAAGACACCCCTGTCTCCTGTCCTTCCACTGGTATTAGTGACCCTGCTTTCCCTTGTGACTCCAGGTGTCGACTAGATTGCTGCCTCTTGGAATTCTTGACCCTCTGGGTTGGATGTCCACTCTTGCATTCCGATAGCCACCAGAGTCCTATTATCTCCTAGGACTGGGGAGTGGGAGGCCTCCCACCTTGAGTGTTGATGTCCTAAAAGCAACAAATCATGAGAAAAGAAGGTTCGCCTGAGACATCAATGACCTCAGTGAGTATATACTGCAATTAGTATTGCTCATCCAAGGTCTATCAAAGTCAAAAGGGGAAATAAGCAAAGCTCTAACGTAAAGGAAAATGTAAATTGTATTTTAAAACATTGGGGAAATTTTAGTTATAAGCCAATAATTTAAAGGAATGAAATTCTTGTGCAAAACTGCATGGTAACAGTGCAAATTAGAGTAATTAGAAATAGCCTTCTAAGAGATCTTTTCATTGTTATTTTACAGTTAATCTTATTTTATAAAGGAATGCAAATTATAAGTAGCATTAGTGAGTTGTGTATTTCTGTCTAACTCTCTCTTTGTGTCTATTTGTTCAGTGTATATCTTCATACATCAGGATGGTAATATCAAATTCACAAATAAAAATTCTTAAAAGAGCTCTATTCTAATTGTTAAAAATAAAATATGTTGTCATATATGTGTATTACTGGAGCCCAAATTAGACTAAGCAGGATGGAAAGGTCACATAGATATCTGAATATAGAACTATTGCAAAAGGGAAAAAGTTTTTCTTAAACTCTTTGACTTATCAGGCCCCAAGGGTGTTCTCTTCGCAAGAGCTATGAGGGAGGGACTAGGTGTGATAGATTAAAACTCTGTTTTCTAAGATGGGGAATTAGGATTTAATTTGCCCTATAATTCCCCAATTTAAACCTTTTAACAGCCTTAAAGTAAGAGTGGTTACTAATCTTATTACAAAATTGCAGTAAGTAAAAGAATGGTCCTTGAAAGCTATGGAAAGATCTTTTCTAAATTATAACTAAAACAACTTAAACAATTATAATATATTCCAGAACTTAGCAGTCAGTATGCTTTTAAGATTATGTACAGTTTTAGAATTTTATTAAAGAAAAGAAGCTTTAGCCTCCTGTAAAGGAAGGAAAAAGAACATTCCTTGCAAAAACTATAATGGTTTCAATTTTATTTTAGCTTGGATGTTATCTCCCTAGTTTTATAGGATACCAAGTAAATAAATTAGCATTATATGTATTAAATCTTTAAGATGATGAAAGTTGTAAGTTCGTGTTTAATGAAATTCTGTTAGAGAATGAAATGCAATTCTGTCCTCTCTTAAATGGATAAAGTAAATTTCATTGGTTGCTAATTGTAATTTAATAAGTTTATTTAAAAGTAAAGTAAGTAGTCTATGTGGTTATGGTTAATTACAAGGAGTTTACGAAAGCATTTTCTAAACTGAGGTATTTAAATGGCTAATTCCAGGAAACCATTATTAATCAGAAACCAAAATTGATATTAATAACAATTAGTATTATAACAGGGAAATCTGTCAGAGGCCACCTCAATCTGAATATTAAAGTGATAGTAAGGAAAGATAACCGTGTCCTTTGGGAATCTTAGGTTTTCATAAAATAATGGATGAAGTAGTTTCCTATACTGTTAATGTAAAATACCTGTTAATTAATGTAGTCACAGCAAAAGTAAAGTCATTTGATATATACTATACATTGCACTGGAAGTGTTTTAGAAAGTGTATAAGGATTAAAAGAGCTAGACTTCAGTATTGTCAAACTCTCTTGTGCATTGAAGCCAGGCCCAAATAAGGTGCTCCATTTGTGTTATTGTCTCGGTCAGTCACTCTGCCCCTAAAACAATAAAAGTATCTACTACATCTCTGAACACGCTCCTGAAGTGGATGGAGAGCACATTGCAGTTTCAGACTCCTGCAGCAGCCGGCTCAATATGGCCAGATGTACAATGGACATTGCCTCCAGACTGGCTCTGCTTCATAGTGCCAAAGGGTGCTGTGCACCAGGCTGGTGAAACACTGGAGCCTTAACTTCCTAGCATCTCTCTAGGATGAACTGTGCTGCAGCATGCTAACTGTGTGAAGGGCATACCAAGTGGAGCAATGAATACAGGAGTGTTGTAAATAGAACTTAAACACAATTTGCATTATGGCCTGCTCCCATAGAGAGATAACATGTATGGTATTCCAAACCTGGATCTTAGATCTATTAACTGCAACTCAAAGAGAAACTTGTGCATTAACTAGTGTTAAGTTCTGTACATATATCACTTCTATTCTAGATCATATGCAGAGGAATATTGAACAGGTTAAAAGTCTTGGTAAATTTACTTCATTTTCTAAGTAATTTTCTAGTTTCTTTATCTATAAGATAAAGGAATAGCTCTTCTAAGTACTGTCTTTATTTTGCTTGCACATGCTTTTCTTGTTGTTGCCTATACTGTCTTTGTGAGTTTATGTCTAGGGCAGTGCCTCTCTTCATTCCTCTCCTAGTTACCCTAAGCATAACCACTGCTGTGGGAACTGGGGTTGGCTGTTTATACCCAAACCCAACAGATCTACCACAATAAAAACTCAAGAAGAATGCTGTTTCCCATCAACTTTGGGGAGGTTGCAGCCTCTGAAGGCACCTGGCCTTTATCACTCTTGTGGTCTAGTATTCCATGGCTGGCCCCCTTTTTGGGCCTGCTTATCACCATCATCCTTATCCTTTTAGTGGGACCATGTATCTTCAAAATTCTAATTAAGTTTATTTCTTACAGATTCAATGCCTTATTAGCCATGCAGGGATTTCATCCAATACCAACCAGGATGCTGGACCCATCTTTCCACAACCACAACAGAATAGGTAGAGGGTTTTACACCATGTCAAGTAGGGCCTGCTCCCCCTAACCAGCAGGAAGAAGCTACAGAAGAATGACCATTGTTTTTCAGCACCCCCTTAAGAATGAAGGTGTAAATCCTCTGAGGGGTGAGTTGAGATAGGTTAGTTTAGGGAAAGGGAAGACATAGGTCACAGCTAAAGACTCAGGAGACAACATGGCTGACAGAACAGCATGGCCAGCAGACAACATGGCTGGAAGGCCACATGGCTGTGAGGCTCTGCCTGAGAGATCCTATGAGATCCTGGAATGAGAATTTCATTTGGAATGAGAATCTCATTTGGAATGAGAATCCTGTTCGGGGTCAAGGGAAAGCCCTGGATATCCTCAAAAGGACTCACCATTGGCCCCCTGAGAAATGACAGGTGAAGCAACCAATCAGAATAGCAAACAGACTTTAAAAAGCTCTGACCTGGGATCCCATGTGCGCAACTCACCCTTAAGTATGCCTGCGGTCATGCCTTGGTCCGTGTACTATTCCCTTTTTCTTGTGTCTTAATAAACTATTTACCACCTTGCCTACCCTAAGGCATGCCTTAAATTATTTTATGTGACATAAGCCAAGAACCTAGAAGCCCAGAAACTAGAGCCATCTGGTAACATCCAAAGGAGCTGCTTTGGATTTCTGCACACCAGGACAGTACTGCACATCATCCAAGATGGAGAGGGACAAAGAAACGAAGAGGCCAAACAAAAACTGAGTTACTCACTCTTGTGGCTGGGAAGGGCTATTGGAACGCTCAAGACCAATAGCCTCGGTAAAACACAAGGCTCGCTACAACCAAGTGAGTGGGGAAAGAACGTTCCCCTACCAGGGAGGAAAAAGGATATGGCAGAAGGCAGAGTGGTTTCTCTTCAGTGAGTTTGGCCAGTTGAGCCCCCTTTGAATCTCAAAAAAGACCCCAGCCAACACCAAAGCAGCCCCAGGGAGAGGGGAAGGGGATCTAATCAGGCAGGCTGTCAAACCCAACCCCAATTCACCTGGGGGAAAGAGGGCAGGGAGAGCCAGATAAGCTCTCAGAAGGCTACTTAAACTATAGAGTTGGTGTAGCTCAGTGTAGGAATGCCTGCCTCACATATACTAGGTCCCTGTCCCAGTACTTCCTAAGAGAAGGGATCCAGAGAGTGATCCACCAGGTTGTCAGGCACCCAGCCAGCACTTTATGACAGGAAGTTATACACTGAGATTTTTTTTGTTGTTTTAGGTTTTTTAATATGTTATTTTTTTATTTTATTTTTTATCCTTTATTTTATCACAAGAACCAGGTACCTTACCTGTGGAAGGCAGGCTTCAGGGTGATTGATTGATGACCACCAGAAAGAACTAACAATAATCCTGCTTAAACTATTCCAAAAAATTGAAGTGGGGGAAACATTGCCTAACTCATTCTATGATGCCAGCATCACCTTAATACAAAGCCACACAAAGATGTCACAAAAAAAGAAAACTACAGACCAATTTCTCTAATGAACCTGCATGCTAAAATCCTCAACTAAATACTTGCTAATCATATTCAACAACACATCAAATGAATGATACTCTATGACCAAGTGGGTTTCATCCTTAGTATGCAAGGATGTTTCAACATAAGAATATCAGTCAGTGTAATACACCACATTAACAGATCAAAAGAAAAAATATCACATGATCATCTCTATTGATGCAAAAAAAAAAAAAAAGCATTTGAAAAACTACAGCATCCTTTCTTGATAAAAACGTTTCAAAAGATAGGAAAAGAAGGAAACTTCCTCAACATGATAAAGAGTGTATATGAAAAACCCACAGCTAACATTGTATTCAATGGTGAAATGCTAAAATCTTTCCCTCTAAGATCTAGAACAAGTCAAGGATGCCTTCTATCACTGCTCTTATTTAACATTGTGTTAGAAATACTTGCTTGCATACTTAGACAAGAAAAGGATATAAAAGGCATCCAAATTGGAAAGGAAGAAGTAAAAATTTCAGTGTTTGCAGATGACATGATCCTATACATAGAAAGCTCTGAAAAATCTACAACAAAGATTCTAGAGCTGATAAATGAGTTCAGTAAAATGGCATGATATAAGAACAACATGCAAAAATCAGTAACATTTCTGTGTAACAACAATGAGCATTCTGAGTAGGCAATCAAGAAAAAAATTCCATTTACAATAGCAACTAAAAGAATCAAATATCTGGGAATAAACTTAACTAAAGCTATAAAGGACTTGGACTCAGAAAACTATACAACATTGTTAAAAGAAATCAAAGAAGACCTAAATAAATGGAAAAATATTCCATGTTCATGGACTGGAAGACTAAACATCATTAAGGTATCTAACCTATCCAAATTGATTTACAAATTTAACACAATCCCACCAAAAATTACAACAGCATTTTTTAATGAATTGGAAAAGCTAATTATGAAATTTATTTGAAAGGGCGAGGGGGCACAAATAGCCAAAAACATATTGAAAAAGAAAAATAGAATTGGAGGGATCATGCTACCTGAATTTAAAGCATACTACAAAGCTACAGTGGCCAAAACTTCATGGTATTGGTGCAAGGTTAGACATACTGATCAATGGAATGGAATTGAGAGTTCTGATATGGATCCTCACATATACAGTCATCTGATATTCGACAAGGTCACCAAGCCCATTCAGATGGGACAGAATGGCCTCTTCAACAAATTGTTCTTGGAGAACTGGACATCCATTTATCTGGTATGGGCGTAAAATCCAGCATACATAAAGAAATCCTACATCCTGAAAATAAAAAGTAAAAAAAAAACACTTAAAATATGGGGAGAGATATGAATAGACACTTCTCCAAAGAAGAAATATAAATGGCTAAAAAGCACATGAAAAGATCCTCAGCATCACTATTAATGCAAATCCAAACTACAATGAGATATCATCTTAAACTTATTAGACTGGCGGCAATTAAAAAAAGAGAGGACTACAAGTGTTGGAGAGGATGTGGAGGAAAGGAAACACTCATCCGCTGCTGTGGGGAATGTAGAATGGTCCAGCCATTGTGGAAGACAGTTTGGTGGTTCCTTAGGAAACTAACTATAGAACTGCCATATGATCCAGCCATCCCACTGCTGGGTATATACCCAGAAGAATTGAAAGCAGGGACACGAACAGATATATGCACACCAATATTCATAGCAGCACTATTCAGTATTGCCAAAAGTTGGAAGCAACCCAAGTGTCCATCAACAGATGAATGCATAGGCAAATTGTTACATATACATACAATGGAATATTACTCAGGTGTAAGAAGGAATGAAGTATTGACACATGGGACAACGTGGGTGAATCTTGAAAACCTTATGTTACGCGAAATGAGCTGTCACTGAAAGACAACTATTACATGACCTCACTGATATAACTTAAGCAAATTGAGCAGATTAAAAGTGCTAGAGTCTGGAAGATAGATTATTAGGAGACAGAAAGGGAGTAGAGGGTGGTGAGTTGATGTTCAATATGGGCAAAATCTATGATAAGGTGGAAAGGGGTAGTTGGGCCCTGGATAGGGGTGATAGTGGTGCAGTGATGTGATTTAGTTCATTGGTGAGTGGAGGATTTGGATTGGACTGTCTAAGGAACTGGAGGCCGAGCTGGAGGAAAGAACAGGTGAACTCTGGGGATGTGTAGGCCTTGGTTAAAACTACAATGGTGGAAATGTTCTTTTGGAAAATATGGTAGGGGTGTGTTACCGCTACAGCGCATCAGGGGTGGGGGGATATGCAGGATAGGGCACACCTGGGGTATGGTTATATGGAATATGAAAGTGTTCATCTTGTCATAGTGTGTTATCTCAGTGGGTGGAGAACCATACAATAAAGAAGAAAATATTAACTCCCATCCTGTGGAGTACTGCTATGTTCTTAATTAGAGGGGCAAGTATCTCTGGAGAATATAGGCAGTGCCCAGTAATAGAAAACAGACCAATATGTCAAGCTTTCAATACTAATGAATGTAACCATGAACCTTATTCTCCAAAAACTGAAACTTAGTGGTTACCATAGTGTCTGAGGGGAGGGGGAAGGAAGAATAGAATAGATGGAACATAGGACATTCTACGGGATTGGAATTGTTCTGCATACTCTTACAATGTTGGTTATAGGTCATTTAAATTTTGTCAAAACCTATAAAAGTGTGTGGTGTAAAATGTGTACCATAATGTAAACCATTGATCATGGTTAGTAGCAATGCTTCAATATTTGTACATCAGTTAGGGGTTGGGTATAGCACAACACCATATATTTTCTATGTGACTTTTCTATGACCTAATGCTCTTTGAAGAGAAAGCAAAAAATTAAAATTGAAAAATAAGACACTTGGAGAACATAGAGAAGAAATTGTCATTGTACATAAGAGACAAAGTTCTTATAGTGATGAAAGCCACAATGAAAAAAATTTCTCATTTTTTATTTTTGTATTTTTGTATTTATTTGTTATTTGTTATTATTATTATTTTATTTTCTGATTTTTTGCTTTGTTTTGGGGGAGGTTTTGGATCACAGAAGGATCACAACTGTGGCATGGGATGATCACTGGTGCAGGTATCAGTGATGGAGGGATATGTGGGGAGGTGTGCATCTGGGGCATGCCTCTATGGCATATGAATATTTTCAAGTGATCATGGGGTGTTATTTCGGTGGTTGGAGACCCACACAATAACCGAAAGAATATTGAATTCCCATCCTGGGAAGTCCTGCTACATTCTCTAATAAAGTGACAAGAAACCCCCTAGCACATGGGCAGTGCCTAGCGAAGGAGGACAGACCATTATGCCAGGCCAAGGGCACTTGGTCATTAAAACAAACAAAAGTGTCAATGGTGTTATGGGTAAAAGAGACTACTCATCCCATCTGCTAATCATCTCTCACTCTGTACCTGAATTCTAGGCTTGCATCCATCTTGAGAGAAAGTTACTGTGCATTACTATTTTAGGTCATGCAGGTCAGAACTGGATATAACTATTGAATTTTGTTTTCTTTCTATAATGTTTGTTTTAGAGATTGCTGCTTCCTTTCAGAGTTTCGACTCAAAGGACCTAGATGCCCCCAGGATGATGTAAATTGGAGACTGAGGGATATATAGTCTACTTTCAGCTTTCTAGTGCTTAGCCTGATACTGCATTTGTTTCTCTTAGCTGGTGTGATAAAGCGGAAGATGACAATACCTATATTGCTGGCAAACCCATAGAAGGTTGAAGTAAGAAGTTAGAGGTTTCAGTCTCACCTACTGAAGGCTATGTGTACTACAAAGTCAGAAGTTTGCCATCTACAGAAAATTAGAACACAGCTCTTTACTTCTAGTTTAGAGGTCTTTCCTCTAAATTCACTGTCCTTTGATGTGTGTGTGTATGTGTGTTTGTGTATGTATTACCAACAGATATCAACTACTTGTTGTTTTGTAACTTTCCAAAATTAAAAATAATATTTTATGCTTACAATGAAATATACAGAGAATAGAATGAGAGGGAAAACAAAGAAGAGCTTGACTAGGGTTTGAGGAAGAGTGGTATCATAATATCAGTAACATAGAAATATAGCATGGAATTTTATTGGAAGAAAGAAAAAAAAATCAATTATATTTAAGGCTTTCCAGAACTTGAACACAAGCAAATTATGGAAATGTCTAAACTGGTGGCATTCATGCTCTGTAAAGGAAAATCAGCCACGCTTATCAATTTAACAAGTTTCTGTTAAGCAACCTTTTTGTCATAAGCACTGCACTAAGTACTATCTTGTGTAAAGATTGTGCTAAGTGAAATGATAAAAAAGTAGGGCAAAATCCAAAATTGTGTCAGTTAATTTTATTTACTCCTAAATATTTTCTGTCAGTTTATAAAGATTTATTGACTATTAATTATGTGTCAGCTAAAAAATTAAGTACTTTTTCAAATTCAAAGACTATAAAATAGGTAACTCCTGTCCTGAAGGAGTTTATGATCCAGTCGAGGTGACAAGACTAGAAAAATTACATTAGTATGGGAATGCAGCTCATGGTTAAATTAGAAATTACAGATTATAAGCCTACAGGCTTTCTAGGAAATGATTAATCTTTTTAGTTTCAAGAATACATCATAGAGAATATAATAATTGGTTTAAACATTGAAGGGGTTAATATAGTTGACAAAAATGCAGCCATGTGCCAAACTTAAAATAGTCATGCATATAATAAATCTTGAATTGAGCATTGACTATCTACCAGACTCTGGTATATATTTTATACAGAGCATGTCATTTAATCTTTAAATCAACATTAAGAAGTAGATATTATCACCTATAATTTACAGGAGAGACTCAGGAAACACTAAATATTTAAGAGAAAGAGGCACAATTTGAGCCCAGGTCTGACTGCAACCCGCTTTGAGACTTAATCTCCCTGCATACCGTCTTTTAGGGAGCTGGCATATGAAGCAGGACTCCAGCTTTGTGAAAGATTCATATCTGAAAGACCTATAAAACTACCATCCAAAGATTTATTGACAGTAGTAGGCATGAGTTAATTGTGATTTCCACAGTTAAAAGAGATTTCATTTTGGAAAAATGATCTAATATATCAGATTAAAATATCTAAATCTCCTTGTTCTTTAGCTGTTTTTCACTATTTTTTCTTGGAGTATCAGTTATTACCTGAGACATTTATGGGGATTCATGTCAAGGAGAGTTACACTGATAAGCAAAAAAAAAAAAAAAAAAAAGAACAAGACATGGTAGTAATTTATCCTTGAATGAAAGGTTTTTTAATCTCTGGGTCCCAAAGCTTTCTCTGCTCTGCAGTTAAACTGCTGAATTGGTATAAATAGCATTCATTTGCATGGCCTGGAGAATATTTAAAATGGGATTATGGATTTGCCATTGAATCAAGCAGTTAGTAAAACTGAACTGTGAGGAAGAAAGGCTCTGAGTAAACAGCATTTATGAAAGAATGTCAGTGAGGAAAAGACAACATAGGCAAAAGGGCATTTATTTCTCTTGGGAGTAAGTGGTACAATGATGCCAAGTTTGTTCTAGGATAATGAGGTAGCTTTTAAGGTGAGTGACAAGTGACTCTGTTGCTTGAAATATTTTGTCTTTATTATGCAGTTAAGGATGTGGACAATCAAGTAGAGAACTTTAGTGAGGTAAATTCAATTCACAGAATTACAAGCTGGAGCTCGACAAAAAAACTTTTTAAAATATGGTAAAATAAAGACTTTGTGAACACTGTGAAGAACAAGTATTGGGTCAAAGAGAAAATATGTAAGAGATGGAATGTCAGGGATAATAATATTTATCATTATTGCAATCAATTACATGTTTTTCTCACTTAATAATCACCACAAACTTGTAAGATATTATTATCCATCAAGGATACAAAACTAGTAGAACCAGGATCAGAACCAAGGTCTTATTGATTCCAAAATCCATGTCCTATACAATAGAATAAAGGAAGAAGAAAGTAAGCATTGTTTTAATATAATGAAACACAGCTGAAGATTCTTTAATTTTATTACCACTCTGGTATATGGCAGAAAAGGTAACATGCTTGAGGTGGTCAAGGTCAAAGACTAAATGTAAATGCTGATGAAAAAGATAAAGTTTAGGTGTTTAAATTAGGTTACATTTATGCCAATAATTATATAAAGCAAACAAAAATACACATGCTAATTAAAAAAAAAAAACAAAACACCAGATTAGGTTGCGACAAAAATCATTACCATTTCCACAGCAGATGTATAATAAAGTAACATTTACACTTTTCCTAGGATTACTTGAGTCTAGCAGGCTTTCCATTGGGAAACAACAGGATTTTATTTTGTCTATTTTAGAATTCATTATGTGTTCACTCTGAATTGAAGCACTATACTGTCAGTATATTATGAAAGCCCACAACTAATAAGAAATTGCATGAGGTAAACAGGTAAAAAATTCTTTTATTTAAGAAAATGATGGTGATGATTCAAGTTTTAAGAGCAGACAAAACACCAAAAATTACTTGGACAACATTATTCAATTTCATGTGTAGGGCTGTTCTCTCAATATATTTTCTAACTGGCTGGTATATTGACAACAGCCAAAGAATAACAGATCTTTGAGTGAGCCAAGGAAATCATGCACTGATACATTCCCTGCTAGAAAAAAATAAACTGATCATCACAGACAAACACTTTTTAGATTGTTTTTAGAATTCAGTTCATGGGATCTTGTGTATATTGTAAAATTTCATTTCCAAGACGCTCCATAGGCATCAATTTTTCAATTATTCATATTTACCCTGTAATTTTCATCATAATATAATGCTTATTCAAGTAAGTGACATTGACAATGCCACTCTTTTTAATAAAATATTTTCATGAACCAGACCTATTGGCATTAATTAATAGAAATGAGCTACTTTCATATCAATTGACATTAAACTATTACTACTCACCATCATTTGAAAATATCTGGTTTGATAACCTGAATAACACTCAAAGGCAATTTACTGACAATAATACCTGTGAGTTTTCAATTTTACACTGAAACAAATTTATTAAATTACTACCTATAAACTAGTTTTCTGTCTAGCATATTAAAGCAGAAATAAACATTTTGTGATGGAACAGAATGAGAGTGAGACAAACTCTTAAACCCGTTTCTACTTATGACTAGAAATAGAAAGCCAAGGATGAAAAGTAGTTTTACCATGTGGGTGGGTATCTGCAAGCCCTCATTAGCTGAGCTAAGAATGTGACTTAGGAAAATGGTCATTCCATTCTGCAGCAGTTTGTTGAAGAGGTTGTTTCTTCATTCCAATGCAAGCAGATCCTAGATTGAGTGTTTTCAAGCACATTACTTAAAAAATATAACTTGCTCATCAGAAAAATGGAGAAAATAATACCTATCTATGGTTGTTGGAAGCTGTATGTACTTCAGAAAAGCATCTGCTTAAATCTAATCCATTGCTGTGGGTGTGAACCCACTGAAAATAGGACCATTGATGAGGCTACTTCAGTTAAGGTGTGTCCTACCTCAATCAGGAAAGGGTCTTAATCCTATTTCTTGAGTCCTTTATAAGAGAATGAAAATCAGACAGAGAGAGAAAAAGCCACAGAAGCAAGAGGCTGAAATCAATGAAACCCAGAAGAGAAGGGAGAGACCAGCAGGCACCGCCATGTACCTTGTCATGTGATAAACTAAGGCCCCAGAATCACCAGCGGCTGGTCTTCAGGAATAAAGCATCTCCTTGAGGATGCCTTTATCTGGACATTTTCCCAGCCTCAAAACTGTAAGCGAATAAATTCCCATTGTTTAACCCAACCCATTTCATGATATTTGCTTTGAACAGCCTAGGAAACTAACACACTATCCAACAGTTGTGTAATGAGGATTATAAAACAAAATATATGGAAATTGCTTATTATATTTACTTGAGGATAGTCAAAGAGAGTGGAGAGAAAAAACTCAAATTTAAATTGCAACTTATTAAATTCTTTAATAAACATCTTACCAGCAGATGGGAGAAAAACTCCCAACACTTAAAATGATTTGTTCGGAGGTTGTATTAGTCATTTTTCACAACACTATACCAGCATGATATAATGTTGAGTGACTTTTGAAATTCTGGAAAATATTAAAATGGATAGTATTCCCAAATATTTATTATAATATGTTTAAGTAACTTCTACTTATTAATTGCTATTTAGGTTGTACAGATTTTTCACATGCAAAATGCAGAGATTACTCTCATTGCATATTTGTACATATCCTTAGGATATATTCTTAGAAACAAAATAAATCAAAATAAATCAAAACTATATTTTAAAGTTTTATTTGTATTGCCAAATACTTTTCCAAAAGTTTTTAAAAATCACACTTCTAAGGGTTACGAAAATATCTATTTCTGTGGCACAATACAAAAATGTTACCCATTGTACTGATTTGTATTATCTGAAAGGCAAAAAAATCATTATTATTTTGACTTTTAGTTTGATTATCATTAAGCTTAAATGTCTTATCATAAGTTTGTAATCTTTTGTATTTATTCATTTGTGTGACTCGATTGTCTTTTCCCATTATTAATAGTTTTTTCATCTTTTCTGTTGTCAATCTCTAAAACTTTGTAACTTCTTTTTCATGAATACAACAAACATTTTACCCAATTAACTGTTTGTCTTTTCATGTTGTATGTGTATGTTTTCTGTAGAGAAATTTTAAATTTTTAGGTGATTATTTCTAATTGTGATTTCCTTTTTGGTTTCAGACCCTAGTGCAGCATAGTGAAAAAAGCTTCACTAACTCAACATTATAAACTTTCAATTTTTTTTTCTACTAGTATTTTTTAAATCTATAATATTTTCAAACAAATTATAATTATTTTTTCTTTACAGTGTGATTTATAAATCCAGGTTTGTCTTCATTCCCCATATAACACGCCAGTTGCCCAATACTATTCGTTCAATAATTTAGCTTTTTTAAATTATTATGTGAAATATTACTTCTGTCATTTCTGGATTCTTTGGGCCCATTTATTTATTTATTTACTTATTTATCTGCCTATTTATTTGTCTTTCCAAACTACCTTACAACTTTAAAATTCATTTTAACATCTGAGGTGATTAATGCATTTAATCTTTTTTGTTATGTATATGCACTGTAAATATTGACTAAATACATGCCAACTTCTTTATTAAGTTCTTGTTAAACTGAGCAGAAGATTAAATGCTGTTGAAAAATTGTTTTGAAAATAATAAAAGAAAAGAAAGAAAAATTGTCTTGCCCATCGTCCTTGTCCTTAAAAAGCTCTTGAGTCATTTGTTAAAACCCACATCTTTAAGGGACATGAACATCATTTAACGTGTTCATGCTTTTAATTAATTTTTTTCCATCATCATATCTCTGCAAGTCTGCAGGATGGTGCAACAGTGGTGCTAAAGAATCTGTGTGGATTGTGACTAGGTGGCAAGTGACTTAACTTTTGCTTCAGTTTCCTCCTGATGATGACATGTTCAAGGAAAACTGCTGGGGCTTTCCTCGAGAGGAAGGAAAGTTATTGCAGTATTGTAAATAATTCTTGGCTCTGGATTTAAAATATTGGAAGTAATTAACCTTGGAATACAAACATAGGCAGATATCTATAAAGATCAATGTGTTCTTTATGTGCTGCTTATGAAAAATGATCTGAATACTAATGAGAAATATTTGTTTTTCAAAAGGAAACAGAACTCTAGAGACAAAGCTTTACAGACCAGTTGTTCTAGTGCTAACATTAAGATGTTTCCTCCCACAGCAAAAGTAACACTTGACTGCTTTTCAACATAAAGTTCCCTCTGACCTCTATTTATAAGGTCCTGATAGCATCAACTCAAATACCTAAGGAATTGACTTTCAACCCCAATTGCTTCCTGTATGTTCATTCAGCTGGGCTGGCTGTGGCACACGTTAACCTGGTTATTACTAAAAGGAAATATTTCTTCCTGAAGGCCAAATCTTCAGGCCTGAATTTCAACCAAACTGCTTCTGTGAACTGAGCCTTGAAAATGTGGAAACCGTCATCCAGAATATCATGTCAAGCAGGTGCCAGAGCCTCAGGTTAGAGAACAGACCTTTTGTCTCCCTTAGAAGGCTATCTGCTACAAGCAGTCCCTACATACAAGGGACAGCTACTACAGATTATTTAACCCACAAATCAGAATATCAATGGCTAATTGTAAAAAAGATCTCTTTGGATCTGTTTTCTTCACTTCTGTGCCCCATCTCTCCCTGTTTCCAGAAGCCCAGTGTCATACCCTGAACACCTAGTGTCATTTATTTTACAAAAACTTCCAACTAGTGTCTCACGACTCCAATTTTCCATCTCTTCAAAAAAAAATCATACCCTGATGATCTTCAACTTTTCTGATTCATAAAAATCACTTGAGACACTTCATAAATTATGAATTTCTAGAGATCACCTCAGGTGAAACCTTGGAATATGCATTTTAATGGATGCCTCTGGTCATCCCTTAAAGTAAGGTAGGTTTGGGAAACACTCTTCTCTATTATTGCTCTCATTCCTTTAGAGCTAATGTAACTTAGTAGGAAAATCGGGGCCTACAGAAGTTTGGTTTTAGCACACCGAAAAGGTCTTCAGAGTCCATGTTCCTACCCATTGTGAAATTAATCATCCTTTTTCAGTGACAGCTACAATAAGGAATGGTTCTTCTCTTCTTAGCAAATATAAAAGGTTTGAAAACCTCCAAGTACTGCTGCATCATGGTCAAAGCCCAGAAGTCTACAAGTGAAATACACAGGTATCAAGTATTTTTCTTGGGCCATGCATAGAGAGAGCACCTAGGCTTAAAGTAAAAATATCTAGCAGCAGGGCATTACATGCCAGTCCATGTAGAAACCCACCTTTTGAAAGGTATTGTTTAAGATGAAGTTATACTTTCTTTAAACCAAGAGTTATTGCAAATTGAGGCTCTGGACTTTGTAAAATAGAAACAAGGTCCTGCATACCAGAAAATGATATCACATTGTTCAATCTGGGACACAGGGAATTCAGGAAAATATCAGCAGATATTGAACAATGAGCAGATGATATAAGACTGGACAGAAAAATGTAATTTTCTCAATGGCTTATTTAAGGCACTTGATATTTTATTGGAATTTAATCTTAGGAGTCTGCTCCATTTAAACCCAAATGAATTACATTCTTAACAGGAGAAGCTCTACTTTCCGAAAATGGGACCTACCTCACAGACTTACGTGGATTAAATGAGACAATGCTTCTGAGGTCCCATAGAGGCTAGATATTGTTTGTTATTGTTATTATATTAATTATATGATGAATTTTCTAGAGATTTTACAAGCATCTCAATTAATTTAGCCATTCTAATCGACATTGGTTATAATTATACAATCCTGAGAAAAGTGAACTCTCCAAGTAGTCACAGAAATATCTTGATTCTGTAAAGGCTAATTGACAATTGCATTCAAGATTATAGTTCTTGGAGTGGAATGCTCCTTATAAAATCTTCCCTTAGCCTGTCTTATTCCTGCCTGAGCATGCACTATATTACATTAACTTACAGACATGTTGTAACTGCTAGAAAGAAAGTAATTAAACAAATTCATCCTGCCAGTTGAATAAGATAGCCAGCTGAATAATGACATTTTTTGTTGCATTGGTCATCTAACAAAGATTATTTATTATCCCCCCCAAAATTAATAAATAATGTTCGAGCTGTCTCTGGATGAGGTGGGGGGATGCTTCACAGATTTTTCCTTGTGAATTATGTGGGGAAATGCTAACTACACACTTACACAGGATTGACTTGGATTTAACTGTTGTACATAACTGCATAATCACTTTTTAAAATATAAATTATGCAGACTATCAACTAGGAAAGGAAATGAAAGCATTAGGGGCAAGCAAAAATGGAACATCATTGTATTTAGCCTCTAGTTATTGCACATAATTTTATTAAGATATCTGTATGGGAACAATGATTGTATTATTCAATAATTCCTAAGGAATTCACTTTTTCCCTTGTCCTTGTCCCTCGTTTTCAGCATTTCCAGTTACATCATAATTGTTTATACAGAAATGACTTTCACCAAAGAGGAATTATGACTCAATATACAAATTCTAGGACCTGATGTAGTCATTGTGTGGGGTGGGGTGGGGGTATTAAAAGAGGGTACCAAAAGAGCCAAACCAAGCAACCATCCCATCAAACAACACCACAAACAAACAAAGAAAACAACAACTACAACAACAACAAAAAAACCCACCAACTTTACAGGAGGAACACCTCAAAGACACATCAAGAATTATTAAGGAATAACTAAAAATCTTCACATACAAGGCATTAATTCTCAATCAGAATAATATTTATTCAACTTTTCACACAAACAATTCTGAGAAAAATACACATATTCTTAATACTGGAAATTCTAGTTAACGTCTCACTATTGAATATTTTAAGGCGGGCAGACTCAGCTACTAGTCTGTTTGCCCTGTGAGTGGTTTTGAGCCCAGTATGAATACCCGGAATACGAAAATAATAAAACGCTTTGTTTTTTTCCATAAGTTGCCATGTTGCCTTTTGCATAAATACAGATGGGACACATACTGAGTTTCAGTAACTGGGGCATTCTTTAGAAATGCTGAGAAAAAATTCTGGCAAAGCTGCAGGTTAGCTAAAAGGAAGAAAAAAAATAATAATATTGGTGTTTTGTAAGCATTTGTACAGAATATTTGGGATATAAAAGGCTTTCTAAATTTATAAATCTGGGACTAGCTCTAGACCAGTATTATCCAACAGAATCAAATGCAAGCCACATGTATAATTTTAAATTTTCTAGTAGCCAAATTTTTTATAAAAGGTAAAAAGAATCAGGTGTAATTTATTTTAATACTATATTTTATTTAACCCAATATATCCAAAATATATTTTCAACATAAGGAACTAGTCATACTTCAAGTGCTCATAGCCACTAGTAGCTAACAGCTACCAAATTGGATAGCACAGTTCTAGAACATGAACTGGATATTTGAATGAGTTAAAGAGTTTTAGTGAAGTCACTGGTATTCTTGAAATCAAGAGAGGAGCCAAATCCCTTCTTAACACTTTGACTAAGAGTAAAGAAAGATTATATTCCCAAGCAAAAATTTGTTATTAAAAGAAATGGGATTAACTGATGACATGTGACCAAATGAATTCAAACACATATTTGCCTGATACCAAAACTTGTGTTCACCATGCCAAGCTACCTCAAGTCATGCTAATTTTCTATCTAATGTCCAGACAAAGAATAAAAAGCTCAGTATTTTATTCGAAGTTGGAATTTTGAGAGACTGAATTGTTGAGTAGCCAAGATTTAAATATTCTAATTTTAAATGTTATCTTTGTCCATTTTTTAAAATTCCATATAGGCCCTTATTAGGTATTTGAATGAAGAAAAAGACGTATATTTAATATATGACATTTTTGTTCTAGAACTGAATGTAACTTAGTTTTATAAGTCAGTGGGATTTTTAAATTTAAGTATTTGAAAAAGACAATGTCCAAATGCTGGTTTGCATTGGACTACTAAAATGATTTCTGATCCAATATTAAACCCAAGTAAATATTGGAATTATTTTCACCAATAGTTTTTTCTATAACATGGGGCTTAGTGAATCTCTGGCTCTTCAGCCACAAATCATATTAAATTAGAACTAGCAAAAACTTTGAAGTCAGGGAGAGAAGAGTTTTAAAGTAAGTTCCATTTGGCTCTGGGGGTGTGCTCAGAGGCAGTGTAGGCAATATCACATCCCCATGAATTGACTGAAAGGATAACATGGTATTTGGAAGAGGATTTTCATCACTTGTAAGCAAGAAATCTCTAATAGATACACGTGGACTTAATAATTCATTTTAACTTTTCCCACTTGGGGTCTTGTCCTTTATATTAACTATACTATATAACCAATCTGACCTTTTCTCCCATGGTCTCCAAGAGTGAGTTTTTCTGTATTTCTTGAAACTAAGTTAGAGATATTAATTAGTTTAGAATAATAAATACCATGCCTCTATTTATGTATGTTTGTTTATTATTTATGTTTGTTCATTTATTTTTAATTCATTTTATTTTTCCTGTAGATCTTCTCTCAGGGGATAGCTTAAACTGAAGGTATATCTTCTGGTAATACTATTCTCACCAAAGATGCATTTGTTATGTATATTGTGTAAAAGCCTTACTCAATAAAAATTATAATAACACATATCCCCCCATTCTAAGGAACTAGCATGTTATGTAGCTTCTCTGCCCAGTTAGTTCGGGTTGTCCAATCTTAATTGTGTTAGAACTCTGCAATTGTGAAAGCAGGCAACCATTTTGAGTCCTATACCAAAAACCTAGGAAAAATTCTCTTCCTTAAGAATGAGGCTAAACCAGAGGTATGCAGAATACCTCCTCCCTGCCTGCCAACACTCAGCTACCAAGTGTTGAATAAAAAACAGTCTACTGCTGTGGGAAATTTAAAAGCAAGAACTGAAGGACACATAGGTGCAATGGGGAAGACAAAACTGAGTGTAGAACAGACATTAAGAGAAAACACCTGACAAACCAGTCCATACCCTAAGCACTAGGTAAATAAGAGGAGACTTAGTGAACTGATGGTAACCATAGCAATAAAAAAAAAAAAAAAATCTCAGCATCTGATTATACAGGCACAACACTGACATAGCAAAATAAATGCCCATTTCCAGGCAAAATTATTATTTACCTCAGTTTCTACTGCTCTACTTAAGAGAGCTGGCTTTTATCCAAAAATTTGGAGATACATGAATAGACAAAAATAATACACTGTCAAGAGAAAAAAACATCAACAAAACTACATGTCTATATGACACAGATTTTAAATTATGAGACAGAAAATTTAATAAGCTATTTATTAACATGTTAAAAGTATCTAGTGGAAAATATGGAAAATATTCACAGTCAGATGGGGAGATGTCAGCAGAAAGAGGAAAATTATAAAAAAAGAATCAAATGGCAATGCTAGAAATGGAAAACTTAATAGCAGAGGTAAAAAATGCCATTGGTAAGGCCAATAGTAGATTTAACATCACCATTAAAAAACAAACAAATAGTAAACTTAAAGATAGGTCAATAGATATTACCCAAAGTAAAATAAAATAAGAAGAAAGAGTTAGAAAAAGTCATATCACAGCATTCAAGATTTGTGGAAAAATATCACATGGTCTAGTATATGTGTAATTGGAATTCCAGAAGCAAAAGAGGAGAGAATAAGGTAGAATGCTTCTTTAAAAGTAATGCCCTAGGAGTTTTCCAAAACTAATGTAGGACAATAAGTCACAAACACCTAATAAGTTCAGCTAACAAAATGCAGTATAAATCTCTCCTCCACCTCATAAAAAGACATCCAGATTTTCAACTGCTAAAAAAAAAAAACAAAGATAAAGATAAAGTTGTCAGGGGAAAAAAAACGCATGATGTTTACAGAGTAAATTAAATAAGAATTACACCAGATGTCTTTTTAAACCATGCAAAGATTGATACTTTTAAAGTGCTGAAAGAAAAATAAAATGTATCAACTAGGAATTCTAAACAACCCCCTTACCCCCCAAAAAAATCAAGATTCAAGGAAGAGAAAAAAAAATTGAGACAAAAACTGAGAGGCTTCATTATCAACAGACCTACAATAAAATAAATGTTAAAGAAAAGGAATAAGGAATTTGATATTTAAAGACAACATGGATGTGCATTACTGCTGAAATGGAATAAGCAAAGTAAATACAAAAGTCAGTTTTCCTATTTTTATTTGCTCTATAGGAGAAATGACTAGCTAGGGCAGAAGTTATGTCCATGTGTGATAACAGTGGCCAAAGAATGGGAGTGAGAAAATGTAAAATCGTTAAACAAGACTTGCAATGGAACTTGAAGGCACTTAATTAAAGATGTATATTTAAACCTTAAACAAAAACTAAAAATAAGGCAAGTATAAACTCTAAGCCAATAGTAGAAATAAGATGGAACTAAGTTATCAGTACATCCAGAGAAGGAAGAGAAAGAAAAAAATAAATAAAACAACAAATGATCAATGAGCCAAATAAAGATGAAAGTAACATAGTAGATCTCTATCCAAACATATCTATGATTGCTTTAAAAATAAAGTGTGGGAGGGGAGAGGGGTATATGGGACTCCTCTAAATTTTTGATGTAATATTTATGTAATCTAAAGCATCTTGAAAAATAAAAAACATATATTTAAAAAAAATAAGGAAATCACTGTACTGGCTGGGATGTTTGATCCTGGTTATCAAGGAGAAATAAGATTATATCTACACAGTGGAGGCAAAGAAGAATTTGCCTGGAATACAGGAGATTCCTTAGGGTGTTTCTTAGTACTACCATGCCCTGTGATTAAAGTCAATGGAAAATTGCAACAACCCAAGCCAGGCAGGACTAACAATGACACAGAATCTTCAGGAATGAAAGTTTGGGTCTCCCCACCAGGCAAAAAACCATGGCCAGCTGAGGTACTTGCTTTGGGTAAAGGGAACATGGAATGGGTAGTGGAAGAAGGTAGTGATAAATACGAATTTTGACCATGTGACCAGTTACAGAAACGAGGATTATAATGGTCATGAATATTTCTTCCTTGTTTTGTTATGAGTGTTTGTATATGTACATAAAATGAATGTCTTTGTTTTCTTCCCTATCCTTTCCCCTTATCATATGACATAAGTTGTATTAGTTTTATGTCTTAATATTTAAGGATATCAAGTTTAAGAGTGACTGTTAAAACTACCCTCCAGGACTATTCTGCAGGGATTTAGTGCATTTCCGGTTGTATGCAGGATAGTTGAGTATTGTTAGGAGTATTGTTATCAAATAAAGACATAGACTGCCAGACTGGATAACAAAGAAAGACCTAATTATATACTGACTACAAGACAAAACAAAGCAAAACAAAACACTTTAAATAGAACAAAAAATTTGACAGATAAAGTAAAACGATGGAAAAATATATATCATGCAGACACTAATAAAAATATCCATATTCATTTCAGACAATACAAACTTCTATCAGCAATAAAGAAAAACACTATTTAATGATATTTTTATTATTAGGTCAATTAACCAAGAGGACATAACAATCCAAAATGTGCACCTAACAACAGAATTTCCAAATACACAAAGTTAAAAAGAATAAAATTTAAAGAAATAATAGTCATATCCATAATTACATTTGGAGTTTATCACTTCTCTCTCTGGAATCAATGGAGCAAGCATCATATGTATTCAGTAGGTGTATTAGTCAAGGTTCTCTAAGGAAAAAGCACCAAGAGGAAATATCTGTAAAACTTATGAGATTTTTATAAGAATTGTCTCATGCAACTGTGGGGATGCACAAGTCCAAATTCCATAGGGCAGGTTGTAACCTGGGAAATCTAATGAAGGTTTTCCATGAATTCCCAGGAGAGACTGGTTGGCTGAAGGAGAGATGGAAATTCTCTCTTCTGACTACTGAAATCAGCACTTGTCCTTTTAAAGCCTTCAAATGATTTGATGAGACTTCTCTCAGTGTTGAAGGCAATCTTCTCAATTGATTGTAGATGTAGTCAGCCATAGATGCAATCAATTTGCTGATGATTTAGGTCCACAAAAAGTCCTAACAGTGACAATCAGGCCAATGCTTGCTTGACCAAACAACTGGACACCAAACCTGTACAATTTGACATGTGAACTTAACCTTCACTGTTCACCCCTTGTCAACTTGGCACTCATAAATATCTCCTTAAACACAACTTAATCTCTAAAGAAAAACAGTGAGAGTCATATTTTTGCCTAAAAATACTCAACTGCCCTGCATACAACTGGAAATGCATGAACTCTCCCCAGGATCGGGTGCAAATCCTTGGGTAATATTCACTCTCAAACTTAATATCCTATAACTTAAATACAACTACATGAAAATAATATAACTTATGTTATATGATAAGGGGATAAGATAGGGAAAAAACAAAGATATTTGCTTTATATACATACAAAAATACTCCTAATAAAGAAGAAATATTCATAACCATTACAATCCTCCTTTCTGTAACTCATCACGTGGTCATAGTTCATATTTATCACTATTTCTTCCAGTGCCCATTCCATATTCCCTTGACCCTCAGCAAGTACCTCAGCTGGTCACGATTCTGTGCCCAAACCTTCACTGCCAAAGTCTCTGGGCCATTGGTAGTTCTGCCTGTATTGGGTTGTTGTATTTTCTATTGACTTTATTCACACAGTGCATGATTGCACTAAGAGAAGCCCTAGGGAATCTCCTGTATTCCAGGCAAACTCTTCTTCACCACCATTGTGTAATTTTAGTTCTATTTCCCCTTGATAGTCTGGATCAATCACCCCAGTCAGTACAGTAATTCCCTTCCTTGCCTGTTGATTCAGAGGCATGAGGAGCGCAATGTGGTCAGGTGGCAGTTTTAATGTCTAGTTAAATGGAATCATTGTTGTGTCTCCTAGTGTAAGCACTCCTTCTTTTGGAAATAAGACCTGTAAATGAGCAGATCTTAAGGTTTCAGTGACAGAAACCAAAAATATCACTAGGGTAATAGTGAGTTGTGCCTCTCTGATCTCTACCCTTTGATTCCTGGATTTGTGAATCCTAGCTATGGGAGAAACAGCAACATAGAGTGGACACTGGTTTAAAGGATACGAGAATAGACAGCCTACTTGAGAACACTGCCAAAGCCCTGCAGATTATTGCCACCTAGTTGACACTAAAATTGAGTCCTCAAAAGATAATTCCACCATTCTATCAATCCAGCCACTTCAGGATAATTGGGAACATGGTAAGACCAGTGAATTCCATGAACAGGTGCCCATTCCCTGATTTTATTTGCTGTGATGTGGGTTCCATGATCAGAAGCAATGGCACATGGAATACAATGAGAGTAGATAAAGCATTCTGTAAGGCCATGGATGGTAGTTTTGGCAGAAGCGTTGCATGTAGGGAAGGCAAACCCATATCTGGAGTATGTCTATTCCAGTTAGAACAAATCACTGCCCTTTCCATGATAGAAGTGGTCCATTGTAATAAACCTGCCACCAGGTAGCAGGCTGATCACCTCGGGGAATGGTGCCATATCAGGGGCTGAGTGTGGGTCTCTGCTGCTGGGTCTCTGCTCAGCAGTGGCTGTAGCCAAGTCAGCCTTGGTGAGGGGAAGTCCATGTTGCTGACCTGATGCATAACCTTCATCCCTACTACCATGGCCACTTTGTTCATGAGCCCATTGGGCAATGACAGGAGTGGCTGGGGAGAAATGCCTACTGGTATCCATGGAATGGGTCATCTGATACACTCAATTATTAAAATCTTCCTCTGTTGAAGTCACTCTCTAGTGTGTGTTCACATGTGTTCATGTGTTATGTCACTCAGAAAGGTCTGTCCACAAACCTCTTCCCCAGATCTTGTTGTCACCAATTTTCCAATCATGTACCTTCCAAGTCCCTGAACATCCAGCCAAACCATTGGTGACAACCTGCGAATCATTATAAAAATGCAACTCTGGCTATTTCTCCTTCCAAGCAAAATGAATAATCAGGTATACTGCTCAAAGTTCCACCCATTGGGAGAATTTCCCCTAACTGCTATCTTTCAGGGACATCCCAGAAAGAGGTTGTAGTGCTGCAGCTATCCACTTTTGGATAGCACCCCTATATCATATAGAACCATCTGTAAACCAACCCAAGTTTTCTCTTCTTCAGTCAACTGATCATAAGGAACTCCCCAAGAGGCCATAGTTGTGGGCTGGAAAAGAGAAGGTAATGTGGCAGGAGTAGTGGCCATGGGCATTTGGGCCACTTCCTCATGTAAATTACTAATGTCTTCAGGACCTACTTGAGTCCTATCTTATATATGCCACTTCCATTTCATGATGGAACCCTACTGTACATGCCCAACTTTATGTCTTGTTGGGTCACACAACTACAAGTTCACGATGGACAACTCAAGTCTCATGGTAACTTGGTGGCCCATGGTTAAGCGTTCAATCTCTACTAAGGCCCAATTTTATGCTAAAATGTTTCTCAAAAGGAAAGTAGTTTATATGCAGAGGATGGGGAGGCTTTGCTCCAAAATTCTAAGGGTTTGTGTTTTGATTTTCCTATAGGGGCCTGCCAAAGGCCCCAGGTAACATCTCTTTTTGTCACTGATAATTCCAGCACATTTGGATCTGCTGAATCATATGGCCCAAGTGGCAAAGCAGCTTTCACAGCAGCTTGGACCTGTTGCAGAGCCTCTTCTAGTTCTGGTCCCCATTCAAAACTAACAGCTTTTCAGGTCACTCAGTAAATGGGCTAGAGTAGTATACCCAAATGAGGAATATGTTATTTCCAAAAGAGGCATTGTGCCTCTTTTTTGGTAATAGGAGGAGACAGGTGCAACAGCTTTTCTTTCAACTTAGAAGAGATATTTTGACATGCCACACATCACTCGATGCCTAGAAATTTCACTGAAGGCCCATTTTTGTGGGATTTTTCTCCTACCCTCTGGCACACAAATGCCTTACTAATTAGTCTAGAATAGTTGCTACTTCTTACTCACTAGG
>JAQZBX010026907.1:0-28680 GCA_029593785.1 Cabassous unicinctus
CCCCCCCCCGTTTAAGAAGACAATGAGAAGAGGAAGTTCTTTAAAGTTCAATGTATTAAGAAATTATCAGTATAACTGTGCTTTTACATTTCCTGCAAAAAAGCAACATCTATAATTTACCGTTTCCCCTCAACATAGTGAGTAAATGAAACCACTCTGGATTCCTGAAAGCAAACAGCAATCCTTCAAATTCACTGTGGAATTTCACCTCGGCCTAGCATTAACTACATTCCAGGCAGACTGATGGAGGCAAGAGGATACAGCAGAAATGCCTGCCACATGGCAAAATGGCCTTGTCTGGAATTACCATGCCTACTGTGGTGCAAGCAGTATCAGTATGATATGTTTTCAGTATATTAGAAGTTAAGAGATTCTGGGAAGAAAACAATTTACTCCTCATTTACTGACTATCAAAATTACCTTCTCAGAAGAAAACACAGGATTGCCAAATACAAAACTGACTCCATTCACGTTTGTTCTAATTACTCCAAACAAAACAACAAACAAATATTTGGAGGCACCGAGTGTGGCAGAAGCACATAAGTTTTCAATATCAGCACTGGAAATGCTGCGATGTATCTTCTCTACAGTTAATGTTGATATAAAGTGTTTTTGGTATTTCCAAAATAATTTGAACATGAACTTAAAAGGAAATTATTTTAAGTAAAAATCATTCACATCACCTTTGAAAAGGATTATGAAAAATAATCTTATAAATGTGGTATAATGTCATTACGAGAAATAGAAATGGACAGTTGGTTCAAAACTAACAGTGACTCATAATTTCCCACAAAATCAGTATTCAACAATATTTATTGTATGCTACTATGTAGCATACATTGTTTTAGGCACGGGGTGAGGGGGAGAGCTGTGAACAGCTGGAACATGCTTGACTTGTTACTGATAACTTGAAGACTAGGAAATCGCTTTCTTTTATCTTAGGGGTCAGGGAAATGAAGAAAGGACATTTCCGCTGAACTGTGATTTACTGTCAAGTAAATCGCATGACTACCATGCTTCCAATATTCATCCCCCCACCCCCAGACTCAGGCAACTCACTTTAATCCTAATCATCTACTCCTTTGCTCGGAAGACTTCACTGGCTTCTGTATCAAATCAAGACGAAGCTAGTATACAACCTACCTCCGGTTTTAACTTACATTTCTGGCTTTATCTCCCACAGTGTGTGGTGCCTACACTCTCTTGAGATTTGCTGCCCATGGCCCCTAAAGACTGGCCTGACCCTCCTGGGCATTTTCCATTCCTGCCCATCAATCTTTGAGGCCCAGCCAAGATGCCCTCCCCCCTTTATCTGCCCCTTTCAGAGGACTCACTCAACAGCCTATACTGTATTAGGGTTACCGTATACTGGTTTTCTGTCATCCACTGGCCATAAACTCGGCTGGGAGGATACATCTTCATCTGGGAAAAGTCCACAGCCATATGGAATTACTTCTCTCTCTCAGTTCTACTTCTCATCAGGCTAACTTCTCACACTTTAGATCTCCATGCAGATATAACCTCTTCTGGAAAGCAGTCTTCCATCTTCAGATGTGGGTCATCCATAGCCCAACTCTACCCCCAGGGTGCTGCCCAACGTTAACCCTGCCATGGTCTTGAGCTCTCCCTGAATAAATTCCTGGGACAGGGGACTATTCTTTCCTCACTGCTGAATGGGTAGCACCTAGCACATAGTATGTATTCAATAAACATTTGAATGAAGAGCTCAATACTCGTTTAATAGATGTGGCATCTCTCTCTGGTTAGAACACGACATGTATGAAAAGGAAGGCATTCTGCCCTCTATTTCTTTAGCACTGAAACATGCAGGAAAACCCACGTGCTCAGTTAGCACTGATACACAAGCCCAAGACTGGAAATGTAGAGTGAAGCCTTCAAGTCCATCCTGGGCTTCCCACTGAACGCAGGCTTTCAGCCTGCACACAGGCTGTCCCCTGTGTGCAGCCTTTGAACACCTAGATTCTAGCTCTGTGGGGTGACTGAAGGGAACAAAATGGACTCCTCCAGTTAAAGGCAGATCCCTGAGCCACCACGGCAGGTGTTAGGCCAAGGGCCCAGTTGTCCTCTCTGCAGACTTGGTCGTCTGGAGAAAGCCAGGAAAAGAAAGAAATGCCCAGAAATCCTAGGTTAGGGACCTGGGGAGGAGAGGAGGCGAGTGCTGATGTCCCGAGAGCTCCCGGGTTCCCATGCCCAGGGGACCGGCGTCATATCACAGTTCCCACTCTAACCAGACACCCTCAACGTAGTTAGAGCAACAGGCAGGAAAAGTCTGTTGATTTCAGCCATGGCTTGAATGCAGTAATTGAATCCTGCTGAAGTGAAACTGGGCTGTGACCAGGGACCATTTGGAAAATGATAAGAGGTAGAGACACTGTCCACATTAAAAGGGAAAGCAGCCCTGCTTAGAGAAGTGCCACAAGTGGGAGGTGGGCAAAGTGCCCTCAGGGAATCATGGGCCATGCTGTGAATCTGGGAAGTCTGGAGGAGGTCCAGCGGTGCAAGATAGTGAAACTCAAGTAACCCGGCCGCCGGGGGCAATGGTTCAATCAAGCTGGCCTGGAGGAGATACCTGAGTGTCCTCCTCCTCAGGTGCCGATGGGTCAGCCGACGGGTCAGCCAAGAGGCAAGACCAGGTCTGACATTTTATTCAGAGGGGGGAAATTAACCAGCATCTCTCTGAAAACAGCGTTTCACCTATGGTTTCATTACAGGACTGGGCCCCTAAATGGTGGACTCTTGAGCACTTGGGTCCTGGCAGAAGTTTCTGGTGGACTTTTTCTACTGCTTCCCACATCTTCTGCTTTGGTCACCTGGTCTGCTATGCTGGGGGAGGGGGAAAGATCAAGAACAATAGTGGAATGTGAGGGGGCTACAGTAGAAGGAAATAAAGAGGTCAGACAAGCTTCCAGGGACCCAGTAGCATTTTAACTTGAAAACACAGACTGGGTTGCAATCACACACGTGTGCACACCTGGGTAAGGCCCTCTGGGGCCCTTAGTTTTCTCATCTATAAAATGAGAGGGTTAGACTTGATACTGAGGTAGGAAAATAGGGAACCTGAGGCAGGTGGAGAATCACGTATTTAGAAACCTGGGGCAGGTGGAGAATCACATATTTAGAAACCTGGGGCAGGTGGAGAGTCACATATTTAGAATCCTGGGGCAGGTAGAGAATCACATATTTAGAAACCTGGGGCAGGTGGAGAGTCACATATTTAGACACCTGGGGCAGGTGGAAAGTCACTTATCTAGAGACCTGAGGCAGGTGGTGGATCAGAGACCCCTCTGTGCAGAAAGACCAGCAGCCAACACCAGGTCAGATTTCCCTGGAAAGATACCTGCTTGCAGGAGATAGAAGCCTAAGGTTATGCAAACAATGACTTAACTTATCTAGTAACCCGCCCCTTGCCCAAGGACTTATAAGATGTGAGCTAACAACCCCTCAAGGTAGCTCTCCTGTGGGCTTCTCCGCACACGCCCCACCCCCTTGCTCCTGCTTTCCTTCCTTTAACACTGTTCAATAAACCATTTCGTTGTCTAGTTGGTCCTTGAATTCTTTCCTGTGATGGAACAAGTACCCTCTCCATCAACAGCAGTTCTGGCGACCACAAAGGGACCTGAACATAATACTGAAACACCAGGTTAGTAAGTCCTCTTCTCATTCTCACTGCCCTATGTCCACCTCTCTCTTTTTCTTGTTCTCTCTCTCTCTTCCTCTTATTTGGTAGGTCTCTCCGGACAAAGCATTGTCCAATGACTCATGGGCCAGGTCCCTGGAGGCCTGGGGGATGCCCCTGAATCCAGGGTGGTAGACAGCCCGGAGTGTCCTCTCTCACTCTCCTGGCCTGGAGGTGCCTGGGATAGATTTGAGAGCCGCAGGCTCTTTTTTATTTATTTATTTATTTATTTATTTATTTATTCCACCCCACCCCACACCACCCCTTGCCACTTATGCTCGCTGTCTGCTTTCTGTGTCCATTCACTGTGCGTTCTTCTGTGTCTGCTTGTCTTCTCTTTAGGAGGCACCGGGCACCTATCCTGGGATCTTCCAACATGGGAGAGAGGCACTCAATCGATTGAGCCACTCCAGGAGGCTTTTTAAAGTGGAATCCCTGACTCTCCTCTTACTCCTTCTTTCTAGACATGGGCAGTTCCCAATCTAAGCTGGCGAGTGACACCCCATTAGGAGGCCTCCTTGCAAACTGGCAGGACCTTTCAACTGATCTTCGCAAATGGAAACTTATCTTTCTCTGTAATGACATTTGACCACAATACAGCCTAGAAGACAGTGAAAACTGGCCCCTTAATGGGTCTTTAAGTGGGATACAATCCTCCAGTTAGACCTCTTGTACAAGAAGCAGAAGAAATGGGGAAAGCTTCCACTTCCCTATGTCCAACTCTTTACAGGCCTTTATCAAAACCCCAAAACGCAGGGCATGTGTTGCATTTGTTAACAGAAACAAGTAGGAGTGGAACAGGACCAGCCCTCCTTCAAAGGGGACAGCCCTGATCACCCCAATAACAGTAACAGTGAGGACTGTTTCTAACTAGCCTGTCCTCCCCCTCCCCACCTGTCTTTGCACCAAGCTCTTTGGACCCTTCTCTAAACTAAGAGAGAAGAGCTTTCCCCTTCAGGCCCTCCCCTGTACATTCTGGAGCCCCCACCTAAGCCTGGACAGGATGCTCTCTTAACCTCTCCTCCCCATACCTGAAGTGGCACTTCCTACACCCTTTCTGCTCCACTGTGTCCACTCTGGTAGATAGCAAACAGGGAAGGGGGAACTGTTAGGGTTCACATCCCCTTCACCCTGGCAGACTTGGCCCAGTGTAAATGCCAATTAGGTAGGTTTTCAGAGGAACCCATCAAGTTTGTGGGAAAATTTGTTTCTCTGACCCTCTTGTATGACCTCTCTTGGAAAGATATTCAGGTAATTCTCTCTGCATGTTGCACCCCTGAGGAAGTCAGCCGAGGGAGAAATTGTTCTATACACCCATTTTATCAGCCATTCAGCTCCAGATATCAGGAGAAAACCCCCAAAACTAGCTTTGGGTCCCCAGTCCCCTACTAATGAGCTCTTAAACTCTGCCTTTTCAGTTTCAATAACTGGGACCTGGACCACAAAATAAAGAAACAGGCTAAACTCCTTGCTGTGATTCTGCAGTAACAACCGAGGGTAGCCTCCCACCCTGCTCACCTAAAAGGTAAAACCCCTAATTGTTTCCAGTGCAGGCAACCAGGACACTGGCAGAGGGAATGTCCTGGGCTACCCTCAAATGGTGGGAGCAGGGGAACTGCCCCACCAACACCTTGCCACAGATGTCACCACATGGGACCCTGGGCATGCAATTGCCCATGGCTGGCTCGGGATCAGGGGACTGCCCAGAGAGGCAGGATCACAGTCTCTCAAGCCATGGCCCTAGTGGACATGGAAAACATGGACACTGATGGATGAGGATGCCCCAGTACCTCCCCTGCTCCAGTCCAGTCCATCCGTATATCACTGGAGGAACCGAGGGTAAACCTGGAGGTGGCAGGTAGGATTCTTTCTTTCTTATTAGATACTGGAGCAACTTACTCTGTCTTAAATGAATTTAGGGGGGCACTTTTGGGAAATTTGTGCAGAACCATAGGAGTTGAAGGGAGACCAAGAATCCAGCAATTCACCCCCAAAATGCTGTGCATTTTTCAGGGGCAAATATTCTGCCATGAATTCTTATTGGAGCCAAGTTGCCCCACACCACTATTAGGAAGGGACACTATGTGGCAGTTTAACTCGTCAATACAACTAGTTCCATGATCTCACAGACCTTTTGTCATGGTCAGCTGCCCAGCAGCTTCCCCCTAAACCCCTTTACCAGAATCAGAAGTCAATCCTGCAGTTTGGGACACCTCCCAACCATGGGTAATAGCTCACAGACCCCCAATTAAAATAAAACACTCATTACAGGGACCATTCCCTCAGATAAAATAATATCTGCTTAAGCCCGAAGTCATTGAAGGGCTAAAACCTCTCATTAGAAAATACCTGAAAGCCAGCATCTTTAAACATTACCAACCCCCGTGTAACACCCCAATTCTCCCAGTCCAGAAATGGGATGGCACCTACTGGTTAGTACAGGACTTAAGGGCTATAAATTCATTTGTCTATCCAGTACATTCGGTGGTGCCCAATGCATACACCATTCTTAACTAGATACCAGTAGGCATGTTGTGGTTCACAGTTTTGGACCTGAAGGATACTCTCTTCAGTGTCCCAATTCATAAAAACAGCCAGCCCCTGTTTGCCTTCCAATGGCCAGACAGCCCCACACAGCAACTCACGTGAACTGTCTTGCCGTAGGGATTTAGAGACAGCCCTCACTTATTTGGAAACACCCTGCAGGAACTCCATATGTTCCTTGGAATGACTGGCTACTGCCGCATCTGGAGTCCCCAGTAAGGGGAAATTGCAAAACCACTGTACAAAGCCCTTAAGAATAAGGAACCTGATAATCTAGACTGAGGAGAAGCAAAACTAAGAGCATTCTATGATCTAGAAACAGATCTCACTAACCCACCAGCCCTAGGGCTACCAAACGTACAAAACCCTTTACCCTATTAGTCTCTGAGAGACTAGAGGTAGCCCTGGGTGTCCTGGTCCAGTTCACTGGAGAAACCTCCCAACCTACTACCTATTTCTTGAAGAATTTGGACCAGGCAGCTCAGGGCTGTCCTCAGTGCCTCCAGGCAGTAGCAGCCACTTTCCTCCTAGTCAAGAAAGCTTCCAAATTTACTTGGGGGCAATCACTCACCGTGTACATGCCCCATCAGCTGCGGGAGCTTTTAGAAACCAAAGGACCCCACTGGCTCTCCCCCGCAAGAATTATTAAATTCCAAATCAAACTCCTGGAAAACCCAAGTCTCACAATAAAGCCCTGCCCTGTTCTGAACCCAGCTACCCTGTTGCTTGACCCTTCAGGGGAACCATTAAGCCATGACTGTTTAATGGTCCTAAATTTTTCTTATGTGGAAAGGGCTGACTTGTCTGAAACACCTTTGAACTTGCCCCAAAATGAGTGGTTCATAGATGCAAGTACTTTTATTAACAAATTTGGAGCTAGAGTTGCAGAATATGCCATAGTCTCTCTCCAGGGAAGCATAGAAGCTAAACCCCTACCCATGGGAACATCAGCCCAAAAGGCCAAGCTCATAGCCCTCACCAGGGCCCTAGAGGTCATGAAAGAAAAATCTGTCAATATCTATACCGACTCTAAGTATGCTTTCCTGGTAATGCATGCTCATGCAGGCATATGGAGGGAAAGGGAATTCCTTACTTTGGACGGATCCCCGATTACACATAGCAAGGAAATAAAACATCTCATAGAAGCCTTAGCCCTAGCCTCTGAAGTAGCTATCATGCATTGTAAGGGGCATCAGAAAGGAAACAGCACTGGGCAACAGACTAGCAGATCAAGAAGCACAGGGAGCCACAAAGAAACCATACCTACCCCACTTGTTCAGTAGAAATGGAGGGAAAACACAGGAATGGGTAACTGCTAACCCATTTACCAGGAAGCCCTTAGCCCCAGCCAGATCACTTAGCCTTACTCCACAGATTCCCTCTTTACCTGAAAATCCCCACTACTGCCCAGAGGACCATGAGTCAGCCTACAACCGGGGATTTGAGCTCCAGCCATCAGGATGGTATGTAAAAGAGCAAAAGATTTGGTTACCCTAGGCCCTTACTTGGAAATCTCTAAGCCAATATCACTCAACAAATCATCAAGGGTAGGATGCCTCTCTTGCAGAACTGGAAACTCTGGTTGTCTCCTCAAACCTTTTACAAACCCTACAGCAAGTAATTCAGGCTTGCCCAACATACCTAGTAAATAATCCATAGCAGGGACTCATGCAAAAGAAGCCCACCCTTCCTGAACTAAAAAGATAGCCAGGGGACAATTGGCAAATTGACTTTACACAAATGCCTCCGTGCCAAGGACATAAGTTCCTTCTAGTCATGGTGGACACCTTCACTGGATGGGTAGAAGCATTCCCAACCAGAACAGAAAGAGCTCAAGAAGTAGTGAAAGCTCTGTTAAAAGAAATTATCCCCAGATTTGGCCTCTCGAAATCACTACAGAGTGGCAATGGCCCAGCTTTCACCTCACAAACCAAGCAAACTGTGAGTAAAGCCTTGGATATCAAATACTTTTTGCATAGTGCTTGGCGACCTCAATCATCAGGCAAAGTGGAGAGGGCCAATCAAACATTTAAGAGAATCTTAGCTAAAATGGCCCAGAAAACTCATTTCACTTGGCGGACTTTATTGTCCATTGCCCTACTTATATTCAGAACTGCCCCTCGGACTAAAATTCAGCTTTCACCATATAAGCATCTGTATGGCCGTCCATTCCTCACTCATGACCTGTTGCTTGACTCCAAAACTTGTGCTATATTTAATTACTACCAGGAGTTCAAACAGGTCCAAAAGGCATGCAGTGGGCATGTAAATAAACTTTCTCCCACCCCAGCCTTACAAGATCTAGAAACAGGCAAGATCTCTCCAGGAGATCAAGCATATATAAAAACCTGGAATTCATCCCACCCAAAATAAGCACTGGACCCAGTATGGAAAAGCCCCAATGATGTCCTCCTAAGCAATCCCAAATGCTGTAAAAGTTGCTAACCATAAAAGTTGGATCCATATTTCCAGAGTCAAGCCAGCACCTGCCCCATTCTCAGAAGCCATGGAACAACCACCATCCTACAACCCTGAGCCAACAGAGGACCTAAAATACCTATTCAAAAGAGTCCAGCCACCCTACACGGAATCTTCAAAAATAAAAACAACAAAAAGCAAAAGCTAAGTAAACAGCCCCTATTGGGATTGTCTCCTGCTTATCACCACTACTGTCATATCTGCTTAAATAACCCCTTCTTGGTAGATACAGTTGTTTACAAAAACCTAAAAGCCAGTCACTATGACCCCCTCCACCCTTCTCCTCTTAAATCTTTAGCTTCAAACAGCAGCAGGAACCATCCCACTGGAATCTATAGTTCAGCCACGACCTTAAACCTTAGTATCTGTTGGCTGTACAGGCACCAGTACCTCAAAACCATTGCCTGGGCAGCCGAAAATAAATATTGGGGGCTCACCAATCTGACACTCCATCCCATAGTTGAATACCAAGCCCCATGGAGGTATTACCAGTGGGATGCCCTAAATAACTTCCCAGAGGTACCCCCATTTCTCCTAAACCAAATGCCTAAAGGCAAAACCCCGCCCATGGACAGACTAGGCTATCCATCATAATGTATCCCTTGCAAGCAATCAATCCTTTTCTTTTTTAAATATAATTGTGTTTTTTTGTTTGTTTGTTTGTTTGTTTGTTTTTTTAGGTATGGGGGGATGGGGCTTGAACTCTGGACCTCATATGTGGGAAGTCAGCATTCAAGTCCGGAGCCACATCGGCTTCCCTGAGTTGGTTGTTTTCTTTGTTTTGCTTGTTCTATGTTTTCGTTTTTTCCGGAGGCACCAGTAACCGAACCAGGGACCACCCATGTGGGAGGCCGGCACTCAATGGCTTAAGCCACATCCACTCTTCTCTTCTGCATTTTGTATCTCCGCAACCCAACGGCAAATCCATAAGACAATTAAATAAAACCCTTTGTAGATCCACCATCCATATCTGGCTCAAGTATCATCACTGCAATATCGAGGTGTCACAAAATGGGGTTGACAATAATAAATCCCGAGCCCAAGGGTACCCTGATGGCCGTGTCACAACAGCCATATGCACAGCCAGAGCGTACTTTGTGGAAGCCGTCCTTGATGAAACTGAGGCCTTCCTTCCAATCCAATCTCATATAAACTGTTCTGCAGGAACTCAGTACTGCTGGAATAGACCCAATCCCAAATTTTTCTTAAAAACCACCTTAAACAGCCAGTGTTGTCTCATCAACAGCTTCGTCAGTAGAAACAGTAGATACATTTGGGAGCCAAAGAATGCAGGGGATGGGAAGCAGCTGTAGCTCAAGCAATTGATCTCCTGTTTATCATACGGAGGACCCAGGTTCAATCCCTGGGATCTCCTGGTAAAAAAAGAAAAAAGGTGTCCCAGAAGAGTGCAGAGAGCTGCACAGTGCAGAGAGGAGCAGGCCCCTGCAGGTGGCGAAACACCGCATCAAAAAAAGATGATGACACAACCAGATTAAAAAAATAATAATAATGCAGGGGAGGGGGGACCAGGGACCCTCCTATTGGAGAAAGAGGGAAACAAACCTGAACTTGGAATAACACCCCCTCTCACCTCCCCCGCCTCACCCCTGTCACTATACCTAGAATGGCCCTGTCCAGAATTCAGCTTCTGGCACCAAACAAACAAACAGGCAAATCCACTTGTAGACAGGGACAGGCAAACCAGCCAGCTGGGTGCATTACGTCAGTTTGCGGCCACATAGCCACCATCTCCTTCTCCGCTACCCTGGAGGGAAAAGAGGGCCTGTTCTTTCTCTACAGGATCTCTGCACATCTAACCCTCCCTGCTAACTGGATGGAACTGTGTCCCTTAGTCTTCCTAAGCCAAGAAACATACTTCATCAGTGGTTCAGAGTCCGTCCCTCCCCGGGCCTATCACACCTTCCAGTCCTGCCAGAAGAGGGTTCCTCTCCCGGTCCTCATCCCTATCTTCACCTCATTATCTCATTAGTGGGAGCCTGATTGGGAGCAGGGGCAGTGCAACCAGCCACGCATTCCATTACAACCTCTCAAGGAAACTAGCACAAGGACTAGAAACCACAGCCAAGAGCGTCTTAGGCTATATCAGCAGGTAGATTCCCTAGCTGCTATAGTCCTTCAAAATTGACGAGCCCTAGATTTGCTAACTGCTGCTCAGGGAGGGGCATGTATGTTCTTCAAGGAAGAATGTTGTTTCTATACCAAGCAGTCATCAGAAATCCTAAATGACATCCAAAGCCAACAGATCAAGCCACCTGCCTCAAGGAGGCAGCTAAAAACCCGGGGTCCCTCTTTGGCTTTTCCTGGCCAACTATTTGGTCATTTCTTGCACCACTCTTAATTCCCCTAGGCTTAATACTCCTTGCATTGACCTTTGCACCTTGCATCCTACAGTGCCTTCAGTCCTTTGTTCAGTGGCAGATCCAAGCAGTACAAGATGGTCTCCTGCTGGTCCAGGGATTCGCCCCTCTTCAACCCCACACCACCAGAAACCCCTATAACCCCATGCCCCAATGACCCAGTAGCAGGGACACCTCTGAGTGCAACTCAAAGTAGGTAGGACTACAGATAGCAGGAAGCAGTTAAAGAAGACGAGACTTCTAGTCCACTTCTTCCCCAAATCAGAGAACTGGGGATTGAGGTAGCAGAATAGGGAACCTGGGGCATGTGGAGAATCCCATATTTAGACACCTGGGGCAGGTGGAGAGTCACTTATCTAGAGACCTGAGGCAGGTGGTGAGTCAGAGACCCCTGTGTGCAGAACGACCAGCAGCCAGCACCAGGTCAGATTTCCCTGGAAAGATACCTGCTTGCAGGAGATAGAAGCCTAAGGTTATGCAAACAATGACTTAACTTATCTAGTAACCCGCCCCTTGCCCAAGGACTTATAAGATGTGAGCTAACAACCCCTCAAGGTAGCTCTCCTGTGGGTTCCTCAGCACACCCCACCCCCTTGCTCCTGCTTTCCTTCCTTTAACACTGTTCAATAAATCATCTTGTCTAGTTGGGTCCTTGAATTCTTTCCTGTGATCCAACAAGAACCCTCTCCGTCAACAATATGCCTGCTCCAAGATTCCTCCTGGCTCTGACCCCATGTGACTCAATGTACTTCTGGTACAAGCTCCCTGACGGCACCTTCCTCACGGCTGCATCCCCAATCCCAGCCCCATCTAACACGCAGCACCAGCAGCTGGCCAATGTCTGCTGAATGAATGCCATCCTTACATGTGCACTGCACCTCGATGCCTGCCCTCAGGAGAATTCTATCAGACACTCTCAGGAAATAATATGGACAACCAAGGAACAGGGCTTGGGTAGGGCTGATTTATCAACAGTCAATCCATAGGCCTGCTGGGTCTAGAATTTAGGAAGCAATTGAGGTGAAACACAGAAAACGGAAGCAGGGGATAAATTTCGAGCTGTCTCAGGAGCCCCAGTCCTAGCTATGATGTCTTTTCTCCTGGGTGAACCAAAAAATAAGTGTGTGTGTGGGGGTGGGGGTGGGAGATGGATGTGGCTCAAGTGGTTGGGCCTCTGTCTACCATATGGAAGGCCCTGGGTTCAATCCCTGGGACCTCCTGGTAAAATAAAAAGGCAAGTGGGCAAGCCGGGCCTCTGCATGGCGAGCCAGGCCCGCGCGAACAAGCAGTGAGCCACGCAGCAAGATGATGATGCAGCAAAAGAGAGATGCAGGGGAGAGCCAAGGTGAGGCACACCAGAAACCAGGAACTGGGGTGGCACAGGTGACAGGGAGCCTCTCTCCCACATAGGAGGTCCCTAGGATCGAATCCCAGTGAAGCCAGGAGGAGAAAAATGAGAAGAGAAGGCAAGAAACAGACACAGAGGATCACCCAGCGAATGGACACAGATAACAAGCGGGGCCGGGGGGAACTCATAGAACTGTACATTGAAAAAATAAAAGTGAATAAAAAAAATTAGTAGGGAAAGAATGGAATCCTTATAACAACAGTATAAGGATTTTGTAACTTATAGTAAACATGAGTTTGAAATCAACTTTCCCTCTCTTAGTCACATTCTGGAAAGGCATTTTCCTTAGCCTCCACTTGGCACTTCCATTAAAAGTTGGAAGGTATAGTCTAGTGCAGGGCTTCTCAAACTTTAATGTGCATGCAGATCCCCTGGAGATCCTGTTAAACGGCCCATAGTGATTCAGGTAGGGCCTGAATGCTGTATTCTTAACAAGCTCCCGGTGATGCCAGTGCTGCCAGTCACAGACCCACACAGTGAATTGCAAGGCCCACGGATTATGGTTTTCAAATCTGGCTGCACTTTGGAATCACCTGGGAGTTTTAGAAAGTCAAGTGCCTGAGCCCCATCTCCAGGGATTCTGATTTAAATAGCAAGAGTGCGGCCTGGGCATGAGGATTTTTTTTTAGAGTTCACCAGGTGATTCCACTATGCAGAAAAGTTTGGTGCACGACAATTTGGTCACTAAGCCTCTATTTCCCCCTCCGAAACAGGAATAAAAGCGCTTCCCTATAGTGTCCTCAAAAGCAGTGTTCTGAGAACTCAATTATCTGATACAAGATGTTCCAAGTAGCATGTTAACAATCTATTCTCTTAGCAGGGGAATCAGCCTACTCCTACCCAGAGCTCCACTTAGAAATACTCTAAGCCATTAATAAGCCATTAACAACCCAGTTGAATTCTATTCATTGGTTTCAGTTCTACAATTTTCTATTGGTCTCCTCACAGCCACACAGGAGAGAGGGTTAAATATCTAATCAATCTGTTGACAACCGCCTGAAGTTATTAATGCTGACTTTGGGTGGACCCGGTAACAGAAGGGAAGCCTTTCTATCTCAGACCCCAGACTGTTGCCCTCATCCAGGGAAAATTAGGTTGATGAGTCTCAAGGACCAACTAGGAAGACATAGAAAGGACCCTCCTGAATCACTGTTGTACTTAAAGTAAATTTCCAGAAAAACCAGATATACTATATTCAAATTGTAAATACAAAAATACAAAACAAAACAAAACAGAAAAAAACAGAATCAAACACAAATCAACTTGAGAACACTGCATACATTATTGTGGATTATTTACTTTCCGTTCTGTTAGGGCATATAATCAAGATCTAGGTTCAAACACGATAATTTCCATATTTTTCTGTGCAGACTTTATGAACATTTTGGAAGTAAATTATTTTCTTCTTATACATCTACAGTAAATTGCAAGCAAGTATTAGTAAATGAATAAAACCTTATAATTAATATAGCATTTCCTCGTTTCATAGTAGAGCTTCTCCCCACATGTTATCTCCAGCAAAAAATGGCATGTTTTTGCCCATGTGATGTTGGCTCACCGACTCCTTTGCTTACCAGTGTAGTTTGCAGAATAGTTATTTGGATCTAGAAACTTCTTAACCAGCTCACAATTAGACAAGACGTGATTCGTGGTGATAACATTGAGATAGTTTTGAAGACCTTTCTGCCTCTCAGCTATGAATTCACGATCCATGTTACCAATTAATTTTTTGGGAGGAAGAGGTAGACTCAGGCCTGCAATCTAAAAAAAAAAAAAAAAAAAGACATGCATTATACTCAAGTCATCCCCTCAAATAAGATATAATATTGAATCCTGAACCACAGTATTTTATTAAATCTAAGACACCAGATTTTAAGATGTACCCTAATTTCAATGATATTAAAAATGTGAAAACACTGCACATATTAGAAAGACTGCATAGTAACTTTAAACCTTTATTTTTAATGTGTTTTTATTTTTATCAAAATTATACATGAACATAATTTCAAGTCAATTTGTTCCACTATGATATCCCTCTCCCTCCCCAGCCACTGAGATATATCCATTTCCCACTACTTCTCAGAACCAGCTACATCCAATTCTTTCAAGTAATCTTTTGGCATTGTGGAATACTTATACGGTTATGTCCTGATTTTAATTTTTAGGTATTATCTATACATTTTCCATTATGGAAGATAAGGATTAAATTCTCTTTCACAATCCTGACTTCACCCTACACATATCCTGTACCCAATCATTTCAATATGGTTATAACATAATTTTACTTAGTGCAATATTCATGTTTACGTTAAGTAACTGATATTCACAACTGAGCTAAACAGCCATGCTTACTTTTCCTTTCCACTTACTTTTCCTTTCCAACAACTTGTAGTCAATATTTTTGTTTAGTTTTCTATTCAACTGCAAGTTATCTAAGCCTTCTCCCAACAGATGCATCTATTGCATCTTCTTGAAGAGTATCTCCCAGAGCCATCTGACCTGCTCTAATCAGACTGGCTGTCCCTACACCTGTTGTAAAGCTGGCACCCTGGGCTCTCCCTTCATCATCATCCTGGAGATACCTTTAGTTCTCTCCTGTTGAACCTATTCCTATATCCCATACCTTCCTTTTTCTTAGATAATTCCCTTATTTTTGGTGGAGCATGTCCCCTGCCAGCTTCCTAAAAGGGGAGACAAGGGAGGTAAATCTTTTGAAACCTTGCACGTGTAAAAATGTCTTTATTCTACCCCTATATTTGATTCATAGGTAGCCTTGATGTGGAATTCTAAGTTGGAAATACTTTTTCCTCAGAATTTTAAAGAATTACTTTGTCTTCTATAGTTTCCAGTGCTGCTGTTAAATGTTCAAAGCAGTACTGATTATTGATCCTTCATATGTGGCCTGTTTTGTTTTGTTTTGTCCCTGAAAGATTGTAGAATCTTCTCCTGACCTCTTTGTGAATTTCATGTGACTTTATTGGTCTATTTTGATCCTCTGTGCTGAGTGCTTGGTGGCCCTTTCAATCTTAGAAAGAAACCTGTATCCGTAAGTTCTTTGATATTTTCTCATATTGGAGCATCAGTTATTTCTCCCCCTCCATGTCCTTTGCTTTCTTTTCTGGAATTCCTATTTTCCAATATTGGACCTCTATGGACTGGCCTTCTAATTGCTTTATGTTTTCTCTCTTAATTTCCACCCTCCCTCCTTTCCTTCTAATTTTTCTATTTTACTTTTAGCCCTTCCAAAGAGTTTTCAATTCTACTATCATCTTATTCTAAGTGCTCTTTTCTATTCTTTTTATTAAAAATAGCATCCTGAATGTAATGCAACTTATCTTTCTGAGATTATAAAAAATAGCTTTTCTGAAGTGCCTAAAGTGTTCTTATTGCATTTTTCTGCTTCCTCAAAGCTACTTTTTTGTTGCTGTTGTTTCTATTTTTCATGTTAAAAGTGTTCCTCAGAGGAGCAGATGTACCTCAGTGGTTGAGCGCCTGCTTCCAACATACAAGGTCCTGGGTTCAATCCCCGGTACCTACTAAAAATTTTTAGAAAAATTGTTCTGGAGCTGAGAGCTGGTGCCAGGGATGGAGCCTCTCCTAAGCAAGCACAGACCTCTGCTGGTTAGAGCTGTGTGGTCCAACCCAGTAGCCACTCTCTACAGGCCCTACCGAGCGCATGAAATGTGGCTAGTCTGAATTGAGATGTGTTGTAACTATAAAATACACACCGGAAATATGCTGGAAAGAAGAGTGTTAAATAGCTCATTAATATTGTTTTACATTGATTCCATGTTGAAATGATAATATTTGGATATTTAGGTTAGATAAAATACATTCAAATTTTAAAAATTGTTCCTCAGCGAATGAAAATGAGAACATAACATATAAAAACTGATGGGGGAGTGGATGTGGCTCAAGCAGTTGAGCACCCATCTCTCCCACATGGGAGGTCCCAGGTTCAGTTCCCAGTGCCTCCTAAAGAAGACAAACAAACTATGAGCAGACACTGAACAAAAACAATGACAACGAGAAAAAAGACAATGAGCAGACAATGAGCAAAAACAACAAGCAAGACAATGAGCATACAACAAGCAGACAATGAGCAAAAGCAATGAGCAGACAACGAGCACAAATAACGAGCAAACAGACGAGGGAGCCATCTCAAGGGGGGCAAAAAAAACTTATGGGGGTAATGGATGTGGCTCAAGCTGTTGAGCACCTGGTTCCTATATGGGAAGTCCTGGGTTCGGTCTACAGTGCCTCCTAAAAACAAAACAAAACAAAAAACAAACAACAAGCAAACAAATGAAAAAAACCAACTCAAGGGAGCCAATACGGCTCGGTGATTGAGCGCCGGCTTCCCACATGAGGTCCCAGGTTCAATCCCCAGCCCCAGTACCTCAAAAAAACAAAACAAAACTTATGGAACACAGCAAATGCAGTGCTCAGAGGAAAATTTATAGCCCTAATTGCTTACATTTAAAAAAAAAAAGCTAAAATCAAAGACCTAACTGCACATCTGAGTAACTAGAAAAAGAACAGCAATTAATTCCGAAACAAATAATAAAGATTAGAGCAGAAGTAAATGAAATTGAGAATAAAAACACAATAGAGAGAATTAACAGTACCATAATTTAGTTCTTTGAAAAGATGAATAAAATTGTCAAACCTTTAGAGTGACAAAGGAAAAAAGAAAGAAGATACAAATAAATAAATTCAGAAATGAGAGGGAGGACATTACTACTGACCACATCAAAATAAAAAGGCTCATAACAGGATACAACGAATAATTATATGCCAAAAATCAGACAGCCTATATGAAATAGAAAAATTCCTAGAAACACACAAACAGCTTACACTAACTCTAGATAAAATAGAATATATCAACAGACCAATTACAAGTAAAGAGATTGACTCAGTCATCAAAAACTTCCCAACAAAGAAAAGTCCAGGACCAGAAGGCTTCACACATGAATCCTACTAAACACTCTAAGAAGAATTAGTGCCAATACTGCCCAAACTGTCCCCCAAAATCAAAGAGGATGGAACACAACCTAACTCATTCTATGAGGCCAAAATCACCCTAATACCAAAGTCAGACAAAGATACTACATAAAAAGAATATTACAGACCAATTTCTCTTATGAATATAGAGGCAAAAATCCTCAACAAAAACTAGCAAATTGAATCCAACAACACATTAAAAGAATTAAACACCATGATCAAGTGGGATTTATTCCAGGTATACAAGGATGGTTCAACATAAGAAAACAATTAATATAATACACCACATTAACAGAACAAAGAGAAAAAAACCACATGATTGTCTCTATTGATGCAGAAAAGGCATTTGACAAAATCTAGCATCCTTCTTGATAAAAACATAGAAAAATAGGAATAGAAGGAGAGTTCCTCAACATTATAAAGGGCATATAAGAAAAACCCACAGCCAACATAGTACTCAATGGTGAAAGACTGAAAGCTTTTCCTCTAAGATTGGAAACAAGACAAGAATGCCACTGTTATTCAATATTGTGCTGACGTTCTAGCGATAATAGTTAGGCAAGAAAAAGAAATAAAAGGCACCCAAATTGGGAAGGAAAAAGTGAAACTTTCACTATTTGTAGATAACATGACCTATATATATAGCAAGTCCCAAAAAATCAACAGCAAAGCTACTAAAGCTAATAAATGAATTCGGCAAAGTGGCAGGACACAAGATCAACATGCAAAAATCGGTAGCATTTCTGTACACCACTAATGACTAATCTGAGGAGGAAATCAAGAAAAAAAATTCCATTTACTATCACAACTAAAAGAATCAAATATCTAGGAATAAATCTAGGCAAGTATGTAAAGGACTTGTACACAGAAAACGATAAAACTTTGCTAAAAGAAACCAAAGAAGACCTAAATAAACGGAAGGACATTCCATGCTCATGGATTAGAAGATTAAAAAATGTTAAGATGTTAATTCTACCCAAAAAGGTTTATAGATTCAACACAATCCCAATAAAAATTTCAACATTTTTTGCAAAAATGGAAATGTCAGTCATGAAATTTAGTTGGAAGGAAAAGCAGCCCCAATAGCCAAAACCATCTTGAAAAAGAAGGATGAAGTTGGAGGACTCACACTTCCTGACTTTAAAACTTATTACAAAGTTACAGTGGTCAAAACAGCATGATACTGGCACAAGGACAGACATACTGACCAATGTAATAAAATTAAGAGTTCAGAAACAGGCTTTCACATGTATGGCCAATTGATTTTTTACAAAGCTGCCAACTCCATTCAATTGGGGAAAAATAGTCTCTTCAACAAAATGGTGATGGGAAAACTAAATATCCATATGCAAAAGAATGAAGGGGGACCTCTCCCTTATACCATATACAAAAATCAACTCAAAATGGATCAAAGACCTAAATACAAGAAACAGGACTATAAAATTCCTAGAAGAAAAGACTTGAACAGACCTTTCTCCAAAGAGGATATATAAATGACCAAAAAGCACATGAAAAGATGCTCAACATCATTAGCTATTAGGAAAATACAAATAAAAACCACAAAGATATATCATTTCACACCCACTAGAATAGCTACCATTAAAAAAAGAAAGAAAGAAAATTACAAGTGTTAGAGAGGATATGGAGAAATAGGAATATTCATTCATTGTTGGTGGGAATATAAAATGGTGCAACCCTTGCGGAAGACAATTTGGGGGTTCCTTGAGAAGTTAAGTATAGAATTACCATATGATCCGGCAAACCTGCTTCTAGGTATGTACCTAAAGGATTTGAAAACAGGGACTCAAACAGATATTTGCACACCAATGTTCATGGCAGCATTATCCACAATTGTTAAAAGGTGGAAGCTACCCAAGCGTCCATCACCTGATGAATGGATAAATGCGATATATACATATCCTGGAATATTACTCAAATGTAAAAAGGAATGAAGTGTGAGACAACATGGATGACCCTTAAAGACATCATGTTGTATGAAATAAGCCTGACACAAAAGGACAAATACTATATGATCTTAATGATATGAAATAATTAGAATAAGCAAATTCTAGATTCAAAAACTAGAATACAGGTTACCAGGGGCGGGGTAGGGGTAGGGAATGGGGAGTTAATGCTTAAATTGTACAGAGTTTCTATATGGATTGATTATAAAGTTTTGTAATGGATGGTGGTGATGGTAGCACAACATTGTGAATATAATTAACAGCACTGAATTATATATGTGAGTGTGCTTAAAAGGGAAATTTTAGGTTGTATATATGTTACTAGAATAAATTAAAAAAAAAAAATACATAGGACCGTACAACACAACAGTGACCCTTATTGTAAGGGCTATGGTTAATAGTACAATTATAAAAATGTTCTTTCATGAATTGTAACAAATGTACACACTAAGGCAAGGTATTAATAGGGTGGAATGTTTTATGCACCAGTATTGTATGCACGATTTTCTGTACACCCACAATTTCTCTAATTCACAAAGACAACAAAAATGTTCTTCAGGAGTCTGGTGACCCTTGGTTGTTTCCTCAAAGAGTGGAGTACCAAAAAGCTGTACTAGAAGTTCTTGAAAAGTGGCTGGAGATTATCTACTGTGGGCTTCATTGTGGAAGACGGCCTCACTCACCCGTTTCATTGCGGAACCCCTGGCCTCAGTGTCCTTAGCAATTTCCCCTAAGACTGGGCAGACTCCCCAGAAAAGAACCTTCCAGTCTCCTGCTGGGAGGGTCTAGGCCTGGCGGCCAGCATTCTGGGAGCTAAGAAGAGGAATAAGGCCTGGGAAGGGCATTTACTATGTTTTCAATTGTCCCTGCATTCCCCAGTGCAAAGACTGTTTAACTTCCTCCAGAGGACAAACCGGAGGGAAGAGGGCAGTCACAAGTTGTTCAGAGAGGGGAGATGTGGGGCTCTCACCATTTCTTAATGGACTTTCAACTCCTGATTTTAGCACCACCTTCACTCCACTCTGGAGGCACTTGGTGCTGCCAATTGTGGAACCTTTTGGGGATTCTGTGGTGTACATTGCGTCAGTGCACATTGAGACCTACCGGGGCTATTATACCCACCACACCACACCCACTGTCCCAGAATTCTGCAATCCCATATTTGCTTAGTTACTGCTCATCTACTGACTTCTCAGCTTCTTAAGTTGTTTGTTTTTGTTTTTTTTCAAAAAGATTTATTTTATTTATTCCCTCCCCCCCTCGTTGTTTGCATTTGCTGTCTGTTCTCTGTGTCCATTCACTGTGTGCTCTCTGTGTCTACTTGTCTTCTCTTTAGGATGCACCGGGAACCAAACCTAGGACCTCCCACGTGGGAGAGAGGCGCTCAATCACTGAGCCACCTCAGCTCCTTGCTTTGTTGTATCTCTCACTGTCTTTCCTCTTTGTGTCTCCTTGTTGCATTGTCTTGTTGTATCAGCTTGCTGCGCCTGCCCACCATGCCAGCTCTTCTTCTTCAGGAGGCACTGGGAACCAAACCTGGGACCTACCATGTGATAGGCAGGAGCTCAATTGCTTGAGCCACATCCACTTCCCACTTCATAGGTTTTGTTGTGGTTTTCTCCTCTCCTATTCTATTTGTCCTTGAGGGTGAGTATACATCTACGTATACAAGTATGTGTATGTATGTATGTATTAAAACACATTTATTTTTTAATCAGTTTCCTGTTGTTTTAGAGTGGTTTGGGGAGGGAAGAAAAGTTAATGCAGGTGTTCAATCTACTATCATTTTCCAAACCATATAAAACTGCATGAATCTATTTTTTAAACTTAAAAAAAAAAAATCTTAATTCAATAATCAAAGTCACTTTCAAAAGATAGTGCTATTCTACACTTGTGCTTAGATTAGAGCAGCCTAAGTGACATGTGTATTGATTGAGGGTAAGGTCTAAATAGAAGGGCATCTTGAAATCAGACAAGGATGTAATCTAAACCACCCATGTGGGCAAACCAAGCTTAGCTTGTTCCACTCTGTGTTTTTTGAACAATGATGCAGCCAGATGAAGACCTTGAACTTGATATTAGACAAGATGAAAGGCTGGCTGACAATTCTAAACTGCCTATTTCTTCAATGTAATTGTGAAAACAGGCCAGGGCATACTCAGAGTGAATTTTCTACCACAGCATAATTCACTGTCAGATTAGACACTTAAATATCAGGTCATTTTTCTCATCTACACAATTAGGCATTTCTTTACTACTTAAATAAAATGCCCAATTAGGAAGAAAGTAAAGCACTCAGGTAGTGCTTTACCAAACCAAAAACTTTAGGCCATAGAGTGTTAAATCAAGGGAAATATACTACTTATCACACAACTAACTTACTCTTTTTTTAAACTCTTTTATTAAGTTGTAGAATATAATCTCATTTTTCAAAGTTTATGTGTGTGTATATAAGCCCAGGGATATGGTTATGCACAAAAAAAGTCTAAAGGAACTCACACCCACTAGTTAACAACAGCTACCTCTAGGGGTTGGGTAAATTTTTTTTTTTTTTTAATAATTTTTATACTATGAAATGTTCATGTACTACTTTTTTCAATAAAAGAAAAACACTTTTGCTTATCAAACTGATCATATATGTGGCAAGGATAAAAAAAAATACCTTCAACCAATATCAACAGATTTGCCTGTGCTACCTGCACAGTAGCATAACCAATTGAATCCTACATCACTCAGAATGGAGAGTCACATCTGACACCATCAGACTCAAACCCCAATATTTGGGGTATTTTTGACTCATGGTGGGGATGTGAGAAAGAATTTGATAAAGTATCTATTTTGAACTTTGCGGCCTCCAAGATTCAACCAATCTGTTTTTCCAAGCTTTGTTTCACTTTAGGAAAATGTATTTATCTGCCCAGACATCCCATCAGTTCTTCCAGTTCATCAGGTGAAACAAAGTTCTTTTGCCAGCAGCTGTGATTATAATGTCCCTGCAATGTCAGACCGGAGATGTTTTTTCTGGCCTAGTTTAAGATATCACAACAAATATTCCTAAAAGTACTAAAACTATGCAGAGACATAACAAAGCAAGGAGCTGAGGTGCATATATTTAAAAGTATTTTTAAATCTTATCTCTTTAAAAAGATTAGCATTCAAAAGACAATTATTTTCTTTCACCTTTCTCTTAGAATTTTTAAAATGCTTACCATTCACAGAATATAAAATTTAGAACTCCAATGACTAATTAGAAGGAAGCGAAAACAAATACGAGCACATAGAGTGACAAAGCCACTAAGATACTGATTTCCTAGACACTTCCACTCTGATGATGGCTTCAGGCCAGGACCTCATCATCCCACTTTCGCTAGCTTTCTTCTTTAATGTGCCCTATGGATTCCCCTCTTGAGTTCCTAATAAATGGAAAAGAGAACAAGAAAGCCACAAGAGAAGTCATCGGAGTTCCATTCATAACAACTGCAGAGTGAAATGTAAACAGGGAAACCCCCAAAGTGGGAGTCTGGTTCCCCTAATCTGACCTATGTTAGCCTTGTAGAAGCATCTAAACGATACAATTAACTGTATCACAATCTGAAGGAAAAAACTTTCAAACTCTGAATCTGTTAGTCTCTCCTTACTTACTCCCATCATCGGCTTTTAACGATTTTGCAAACTGCCTTCAACCACATTCCAGTCAGTATTCCAGGGAATTCTAAGCTCTCAACAGACCCTGACTTAGTCACAACTTCCCCCACAGTAAAGAAGTAATCTGCTTCAACGCCTTCATTTCAGAAGGGGAAAGTGAGGCCTGAGGGAGGAAGTGACTGGCCCAAAGCCTCACTCCTGGTAAGGGGCAGGGCCAGGCCTTCTCCCCAAGTACAAGGACTCTCTGACCAGTTCCCATCATTTCTTCACTGGATGCTTTCTTCCTAGATGGTAACTTTTAAACTTGTTTTAACCTTTAAAACAAGGTGAGGGAGCAGATGTGGCTCAAGCAGTTGAGCACCTCTTCCCACATGGGAGGTCCCAGATTCGGTTCCTGGTACCTCCTAACAAAAACAAACAAGCAAATCAAATGAAAAAACCAAGTCAGGGAAGCTGATGTGGCTCAGTGGTTGAGCATTGGCTTCCCACATACAAGGTACCAAATTCAATCCCTGGCCCCGGCACGTAAAACAAACAAACAAACAAAAAAAAAGGTGATTGTTCTTCATTGTTACCATAATATATGCTCCCTATAACAATTTTGGAAAATGCAGCTTTTTTCTAGTTTTCTACTTACATAACTAACATATTTGTAGAGAAGTTGGAAGGTATAGAACAGTATGAAGAAACAGAAAAAAACAGAAAACATGACCCATAATGCCACCACATTGGGGTCACCACTCTTAATATTTGGGCATGTTTCCTTCCAATCTTTTTTCCTAAACATTTCATGTCACTATAATGCAAGTATAATTTTACATCCTGCTTTTTTTTTCCACTTAAGCATTTTCCTATTGGACTCTGACAACTCTGCATATGTGTATTATATTTCTCTTTCTTCAGCAGGAACTCATTTATCGGTCAAGAAGGTAATCAGACCCTGAAAATCATGGTCACAGCTTTGCTCAGTGGTTTTGGAGTCTTTTTGGTCTGTTTTATGGAGTTTGTTTTGAAATTACTTGGTTGCCAAAAATCTGCATATACTTTCTTCTGTTTGTTTACTTGGATCCAGAAAAATCTCCCACTAAAATGTTATCTGGCCACATCCTGCCCAACACATGCCAGCATCAATATACATGTATATTTGCATTTGAAATAAGATGCACATTTAAAGTGCCCATTTTTAAAGGGAAAGTTACAATGAAGCAAAAAAAAAAAAAAAATTCTATGATATTAAAAAAGCCAAAATTGAATACTCATGGAGAGTCAACCCTATATTCCAGAAGAGCAAATGGAAAATAAAAGGTTAAAAAAAGAGAGGAAAAAAAAAAAACAGACAAAGAGCAAATGGGAGATAGAATTCCCCTCTTATGTCCCCACCCCTCATTCTCTGGGGCTAGAGCCTATGTAATTTCAATTTCAATTTATCCCAAAATTCTTACTCAGCCCTGGCTGACTATTTTTATATAACTATCCCCCTTTTTAAAACTGGGAAAAGATTCACTTGCATATAAAGGTGGAAACATATAGTAGGCCCAATGTGAACTCACAAATGCTCACACCACCCTGGAAATGTAATGTGGGCCACTGCATCTGGAGGGGCTTGTGGTCAAAATCCACTGCTGGGATAAACTGCACACTGATGCCCTGGTGCCTTATTGAGAATGTTACCACATGGCCAGCTTTTGTATAGGTTGGAAGATTATGCTATTAAAATCCTTAAATGAAACCACCTAAACTAGTGAATGAGAATTCAATCTCTGCCAGTATTCTATCTGGAGATTTAAATTGGTCATAACACAATTAAAATGAAAAAAGACAACATGTTAAATTCATGACAAATATGGCAATTACCAGTCTACCTGTACTCAGGCCAATTCAATCAGATGGAAAATAAGGTGGGCATGCTTTCAGCAGTGTTGTAAATAAATGTTAAAGTTTGGGTTCTACAAATGCTATTTTCTGAAGACAGATCAATAAAACTTGGCCTTTTGAAGAACAGGAAGCATTACACACCCAACCCCTTCTCGGGCCAGCAATCCTCCCGCCCTTTGTTAACAGGCTCAGAACACATGATGATGGCTAGCTCACCAATGCAAGGAGCAGTCCTCCTCCTCCCAGAGAAGCTGATAATCAGCCAAGCACTTCTCTGGCTCAGGTCTAACGGGCTTTATACTATCAATGAAATCTAAGGTATAAGACAAGCCTAGTGTCCTCAGCAATCCACAGCTCTTGAAGACCCGTCTGCCAAGAGAAGAGAAAAGTGATATACTGCCAGTACTCCCCATGTGCTGAAGCCCCTCTAAGACCCTTCAACCATTACCAGCACTGGCTGGGTTTTCCGAGAAAGATTTTGCAGTTCATCCCTCTTTCCATTATGGCCACTGAGTTAGGGACATTTAAATCAAAAGAATTTAGAAATACATACTTAAGGGGAAAAAAGTTACACCAGAAAAGGCTGAATCACTACTGTTAACTGCTAAATGATCTGTAATGCTGACAGCACAGCCTAGTTCAGTGCAGAGAGTCTGAGTGTGGAAGTCAGACAAAACAGGGTCCAAATCCCAATTCCCTCTAAATCAGGGGTTCTTAACCAGGGGTCCCCCGAGGGGTCTGTGAAAAGACTTAAGGGGTCCGTGAGCTTGAATTGAAAAAAATCAACTTATTATCTTTATTTTCTCTGACCTCTAACTGAAACCTATCATTTCTTTCACTTATGAATGTATGCAATAAATTACATAGTAGTATTCATTTCATATCGCATTACAGTTGTAGAATATCTTGAAAAATCACTTACGCTCATCCATACTTCGAAATTACGGTAGTTGTTAACCTGGCGCTAGTTGAGTTTCATAAAACTATCTACCACTACATTCTGAGAAGGGATCCATCGTTTCCACCTGCCTGGCAAAGGGGTCCGTGGAACAAAAAAAGTTAAGAACCCCTGCTCTAAATCAACAACTCTAGTCATCCACTTGATCATTCTTAATCGGTAAAAAAGAGATAACACACAGCACCCCTTGACCATGGTAAGAGGCAGTCTGGCACACTGGTACTCAGTTTCAAGGTAACTATTAACTATAAATCACATTTTTCTCGAAAGTTTGTTTTAGAGTAACACATCTCCATCTGTACAAGTTTATCTTTTTTGCCTGAGACACTTAATTTCTTGTTCCTGACACTGCTTTTTCCAACCAGCCATTTAAGTCAAGTCACTTCAAACAATCAATGTATGTCAATGGAGTTTCAAAACACTTACCTGCAAGCTATTGTTCAGCAAATCAAAGTCACTGTATCTTCTAACAATCTGTAAAAGACAAGACGGTGGTATTTTGATTCATTAAGACCATCTCTTTTCAGATACACAACATTTCCTCATTTAATATTCATTGGCACTCTAGAGCCAGGCACTTGCATTAAGGATAGTAGGTGCTTAACTTGACAGGCCTAGAAAATAGACCTATCAGTGTCCCAGAGTTGTCTGGGTCATGGGAAACTGGTTGATGTCGCCAAACTCAGAAGATGCCAACAGATAAGTGAGAATGATAATGTATTAATTTTTTAGGGAAAATGCCTTTTCAAATAATAATAATAAAAAAACAGGCACCCTGAAAAATAAAAATAATGATTAAAAAAAAACAAGTTTTAGTGAGCAAAAGGAGGTGAATAGCTTTGAAGCCATTTCGCCCTTGCCCTAGATAAAACTTCCCCCAGTTGCAATCTCACTAGTCTAGAGACTGGCTGGCCACTGTAACAGAGCTGCCACACCTCTCCCTGGCTCCCAATCCCAGTCCTTGGAGCCAGGTGATGTTTCTCCTGCTTTTCCTTCTTCTTAGTTCCTGGAAGATTATCCACACATTCTTTCTTAGTTGTATTGATGCCATTGATGAGGTCGTGCCAAATTCTACTAGCTCTTCAGGCTCCAAGCAGGGAAATTATTTTGCTTTCAAATAGTTTGATTATATTTATAAGTGATTCTCAAATGCTGGAGGGCAGAAGAATTACCTGGAGCTCTCCTAGGACCCTACCTGCAAAGAATCTAATTCAGTAGGTCTAGGGTGGGGCCCAGGAATCTACATTCTAATGCAGTTGATGTAGAAAGCTGTAAGTAAGTTGATTTCTGCTTGCCAAGTACACATTCAAAAGTTAAAATATAGGGGGACTGATGTGGCTCAAACGGTTGGGTGTCCGTCTCCCATATGGAGGGACCTGGGTTTGATCCCCGGGACCTCCCAGTAAGAAAAAAAAAAAAAAAGTTAAAATATAAGTGTGAAGTGTGAAGAAGTGAGAGATAGCACAGTGGTTAACCACAGAAAAGACATGGATTACAACCCTGCTGCCTCACAGATCTGACTATGACCTCAGACTAGTTACTTATCTCTCACATGTAAAATGGGATAATACAACTACATAGGACTGATTTTTTTAAAAGATTTTTTTTATTTATCCCCCCTCCCCTGGGTGTTTGCGCTCGCTGTCTGCTCTCTGTGTCTGTTTGCTGTGTGCTCATCTTTTTTTTTTTTTAGAAGGTACCAGGAACCAAACCTGGGACCTCCCATGTGGGAGAGAGGCACCCAATGGCTTGAGCCACTGCCGCTCCCTGCTTCTTGTGTCTCTCATTGTGTGTTTTCCTTGTTGTGTCTCTTCATGTGTCATCTTGTTGCATCAGCTCACCGCGCCAGCTTGCTGTCTTGCTTGCCTTCTTTAAGAGACACGGGGAACCGAACCTGGGACCTCCCATGTGGTAGGCAGGAGCCCAATTTCTTGAGCCACATCCACTTCCCTGTTTTGTTTTTAAAGGAAATGAACTGATCTGCTTGACTCAGTGCCTAATACTCAATTAATGTTAAATATTATAATAATTCAAACAAAAAGTAATTTGAAATTTCAGGTGATGACCAACTGTGGGCCAATGTGGCCTCTGCAAAGGAAAGGCAAGATTTTTGGAAGAGCAGAGTGGGGGTAGGGGGACAATTATGATTAGTGAAACAGGAAAGAAATGGCTCTTATACAGAATCCACTGACTTTCTGCAAGGCAACTGATATGGGAAGAACCTCCAGGTCCGGCCAGTAAGACTTCTGTCTCTGAGGCCACCTCTGAGGAAAGCAGAGCCTGGGCCCCCAACAGGACCCTCCCCTGAGAGACAGCGAGGAAGCCAGCACTAGAAATTGCCATGAGTGGATTGCAAGTGCACAAAATGCAGTGTCCCAAACTGGACAGTGTCCAGGGCATCTGTCTCACCTTTTAACCTGGTGGACTGAACTCTAACCTCCCTGGCCTCTGAACCTCAGCTGCAGATGGAAGGTTAGAATATCTAGGAACAAAACAACTAATTTGCAACTCCTGCTCACAAGGGGGCGGGACTGGAGAACAAATTCCTAGATACTCTCAGTGGTAACATCATATAAGAATTTAACTAAACTGAACAACTAGGTACAGAAAGCCCTTTATAATACGTGTTATAAAGCTAAAGGTTCACACCCAAGAGAAGCTGAATTTACATTTAAGCATGTTCTAACTTTTCCAGATTTTTAGATGCCCCAAGTCAGGTTTTTGGCCAC
>JAQZBX010026908.1:0-28680 GCA_029593785.1 Cabassous unicinctus
GAATAGAAATTGACACCCTTGAGTTGTGGGCATATGGAAAAAATGTGAAATTTAATAGCCACAACAGAAAGCAGAGGGCAGAAAGATGAAGGAGGGATAATAGATAGTTTGGAATACAAAATCAATATATAGGGAGAATGGGAAATTACTGAAGAAGCACAGCAAAGAAGAGAGAAGCTAGGAGCACCTAATTTTTTTTTTAAATGAAAGAAAGAAGAAAGGGCGGAGGAAAGAGGAAAGAAACCCAAGAGGCAACAAATAAACAGAGAAAAAGCAAGCAATCACACTGGCAAGCAGTCAAGCAAAGCTAATGGGGATCAATATTCCCTGGGGTCCCGTGGATTCTCTCAGCCTGCTTATGTTTATCAAACAATTTCCCCACAGGGTTTTTGTATGCAGGTCCCGAAGAAACTTTTGGCTATTAAATTAAATTAAAAAGAATTTATTTTTCATTTATTAAAGGAACCGTTTTATTTATTTATTTATTTATTTATTTTTTGGAGTAATACGGGACCAAAAATAAATCCTTCTCTAGACAACCCCCCTCATGGAAGAGTCTCTAACTGGGGTCCTGGAAACTAATCAAGCACTTCCCAATTTCTGCATTCCCCAGGGATGCAAAAGTCTGATATGTAGAACGCTAAAAACTGCACTCTGGCAGACTCCGCCCTTCTGGATCAGAGCCCCTGCGTCATCGGCCTGCGTCTAAATGAAGTTAACTGCAGATTTGCCTTTCCACTCAGCCTGACGCTACTTCAAGCTAGCTTATCTGCTCCCGAAATTTATGAGGGGGTTCGGCAGCCAGATTGACAGCTAAAATATCCCCTCTCTACTTTCTGTCAGAACTCTCCCTCCTTTGGGGACCGCCCCTCCTCCCAGCTCCACAGGCCGGGGCCAACTCCTGCACTTCTCGGCTTCTCAGCTCCCTAGAAGATTAACCCCTTCCCTCTTCCGGGTCCAAATCACTGCAGCTGCTTTGCTCGTCTAAGTTGTGGGGGGCTTCAGGAAGCCAAATCCCCAGACAATAAAGCTCTCTTACCAGAGCTCCCCCCTCATAAAACGCCCCCTCCCACCGGGTCGGGTCACCCAGTTACTGGAGTGATGGGAGTCGCTGCTCCAGCTGGCTTTTTTTTTTCCCCATAAGGGTCGGGGTCAGCCGACTGTGTTAAGCACCACAGGCAGGCTTAAACCTCACGAATCTCTATGGTTCAGTCCACACCATTGATCTGTCCAGATAGATGTCCCAAGCTTCTTACTCCACACACCCACAGCACAGACACCCGTGCCGCACCCTGTCCACTCTCTGCCGTGATCTGGGAGCTGCTTGCAGTCGCCCTCCTAAGCCGATGCCATCTTTTTTCCGTTATAGCTAAAACAATTTTTGATAGTATTATTTTATTTTATTATCAACTGGCTGCCTTAATCATTTCTCTTGGCTTTAATGTTGTTAGCTTTTATAAACAACAGCATATTGATTCCCTTTGTTTGTAGAGCTTTATGGTAGTCTCTGTATTCTGTGCATTGATTTTTATATTTATATTTATGCTATTGTCATTGTTTCATTTCAATGAAGTAAATATTTGAATCACAGAAAAAGAATGGAAGATACAGGAAAAAGTTTAAGAGATATATAAGACTTCTGAAGAGTTCTAACATACATTAAGTTTTCAGATGGATCAAAATGCATTCATTGCTATACAACAAATCTTTATTGATCCTGTGTTGCATGCTAAATCAAGATGCAAATATAAAATAAAAGTGAAAATTTAAAAGGAATATAAGCTATCCTAGTGCTTAGAAAATATTTTCAAGAAATGATATGCATGAAGTAAAACATTAAAAGTAATATAAAATTATATATGTGATTACCAATAATATTCCTAAAACTACACATTTTGAAGGTTACCTATTTATTCATATTGTTTCATCTGTGTAATTTATCTTCAATTTTAAGTCTATTTTATTTTTATTATACAACAGGATTTGCAGTGCGGTTGTTAGACCCATTCCAGACATTTTTAAGTTTGTATGTGTTTTTTATAGCCTGCAGCCAGCAACAAATGGTAGCCTTATAAATGAAGTCAGGGATTCCCCCCACACCTCTGCTTTTTACTCATTAGCCAGCAACTGATACAGGCACTGGCTCTACCTCACCTCTGTTCAGAACAATACGTTACAGGAATAATGTAGCAAAAATCTTAAGGTAATTTTATCAAACCAATTTCATAATACATTTCCAGATAATATATCATCACTTGTGGCATTTAACCCACAAAATGTTGGTTGTTTTAAGATAAGAAAATAAATCAGCATAAAAATCACATTAATAAACTAAATAAGCCAGAAGTGAAAATATATGATTATGTCCAAAGGTGTAAAAAAGGTATGGGAAAAACCAAAACCCATTTCTGGTGGAACCACTTAAAAACTGAGAAATAGAAGGACATTTCCTCAGCCTGATTAATGACATCATTGACAAATACACAGATAAAAGCAGAAAGACTGAATGCCACCCCGTTTAAATGATGTCCAGGACAAGGATGTTGATGCTTGGTTAGTCTTAAGAGAAAAAGAAAGGATCAGGTAGGACTTCTGCCCCTGCACTTCTGGTTCCTTTATTTTTATTTTCTGGTGCAACTAACAATTTCCCTTTTAACAACATTCAAATTTACAAATCCGTGCCGTTAATCACATTCTCAATGCAGTGTGCCAATCACCATCACCTCACCAATCAGGGCTTCCTAATTTCAGTCTGGCATAAGGTTCATTTCTTTCCAGGCTTTCTCTGGTCCTCAGCTGCAAACTGTCAGGAAAATGGTTCATCTCTTCCCAGGCTGTAGCTATTTGGGTCTTCTCTCCTCTAGCATATATAGAGCCCCTCTCTGGACTTTTGTCATCTTGAGTGAGTATCCATTTAAATTAGCCCATCAAGGGGACTGGGACTCAGAGTCATATCTCAAAAGGTGGTCAAATCAAAGCCCTAATCTTAACATAATTTAATCAAAGATATCTCAGCTGAATCTAATAAAATCAAAGGGTATCACACCCAGAGGAATAGGTTAGTTTGCGATAATAATCTCCCTTTTTGGGATTCATAAGTAATCTCAAACTGCTACAAAGACATTAAGTGAAGAATTGAAGGGTAAAAAGTTGCAAGACATACAAAGGCTAAATAGAAAAATGGCAAAAGGAAGTACTGCATTAGAAGTAGAGACTTTAAATGTAAATGGATAAAACACTCTAATCAAAAGGCAGACATTGACAAAATGGATTAAAAAGGATGATCTAACTATATGTTGCCTGTAAGAAACTCACATTAAATACAAGCAGGTTGTAGTGAAAGACACAATTAACTTGAAAGTGAAAGGATGGAAAAAATACACCACACAAGTAGTAAACAAAAGAGAGCTGGGTTGCTATACTAATATCAGATAAAATAGACTTTAATTCAAAAACAGTTACAAAGGATAAAGATGGTCATTCTATACAAATAAAGGGGAAAGTTCAATGGGAAGATAAAATAATTATAAACATATATGCAACTAACAGTAGAGCTCCAAATATATTAGAAGCGAATACTGACAGATTTGAAGGGATAAATTGACAGTTCCTCATTTAATAATAGGTGTCTTTAATACACTACTCTCAAAATGTGTTGAGAGAAGGCCTTAAAGAGTCCAACTCAAGGTGGCTTTCTCATCAAAGCCTGCTGTGACATGTTGAAGCAAGATGGTGGGCAATCTCTACCCTAAATTGATTTAATCAGGTAAACTTAAAACCTTTGAATTTAATACAATCCAAAGGTATTATACCCAGAAGAACAGACCAGTTTTCAAACATGTTTTTTTGGGGGGATTCGTAAATAATCCCAAATTGCCACACTCCACACTATGAATACCAAAAAGACATTAAAGTATTCCAAAAAAACAAAAAAATATATCATTTGATTAGCAATGCTGAGTACAAAATAACATTACAATGAATTAGTTACAGAAATACAATTTGTCTTTGGGCAAAGTCCCCTTTGGCTGTAGACTTATGAAACTTACAAAACAATTTGTCTGCTTCTGTATTAGTCAGCCAAAGGGGATACTGATGCAGTGTCCCAGAACTCTACTGGCCTTTAAACAGGGTTTTTATTGGGGATAGAAGCTTGCAGTTACAAAACCCTAAAGAGTCCATCTCAAGGTAAAATAAGAGATAGTTTCTCTTATCCAAAGTCTGTTGCCATGTTTTAATGCAAGGTGATGGGCAACATCTGTGAGGGTTCAGCCTTTCTCTTCCTTCTTAAAGCTCCATGGGTCCAGATTCTTCCAATCTTAACTGTTGGCTGGCATAAGGCTCATCTTTCTTCCTGGCACCCATTTCTTTCTGGGTACAGCTGCTCTGTCCTCTTCACAAGGTCAGCTGTAAACTATCAGAAAAATGGCTCAACTCTCCCCAGGGCTCCAGTGTCAAAGCCAAGTCTTCTCCTCTGCAGTGTCTTTTTCTGTGTTCTCCTACTCTGTGTGTCTACTTCCATATAAGAGTTTGAATTATTGGCTTGCAAAGGGGGCAAGGGCTCACCCCCGCATGCCCTAATGATATGGCTGAATCAATGCCCTAATCTTAACATAATTTAATCATGTTAAATTATGTTAATTATGAGCCTGGGAAGTAAGCACACAGAGGAGCAGAGCAGCTGAAGCTGGAATGAATTGAGCCCTGGAGAGAGACAGAGCTGACCACCTGAAAATCTACAGCTGACCTTGTAGAGAGAGGGGGCCAGCTGATCCCAGAGAGAAACAAGCCTTTAGAAGAGAGAAACTCAGGAAGCCTGAACTCTTGGCAGATGTCAGCAGCCATCTTCCTCCAACATGTGGCAACAGACTTTGGTGAGAGAAGTATCTTATGCTTTATTGCTTGGCAACTATAAGCTTCTATCCCAAATAAATACACTTTATAAAAGCCAACAGATTTCTGGTATTTTGCATCAGCACCCATTTGACTGAGTAAAACAGAATTAGGTACCAGGAGTGGGGCAGTGCTTTTGCAATTACCAAAATGCTGAAATGGCTTTATAAAAGGGTAAGGGGTATTTTTTGGAGGAATTGTGAGATGCTTGGTAGAAAAGACCTACAGTGCTTTGAAGAGACTATTGATAGGGATATGGATTCCAAAGAGACATTCTGCATTGTCTTTGAAGTAAATGAGGAAACAATTACTGGAAACTGGAAGAAAGGCACTCTGTGTTTTAAAGTTGTAGGTAACTTAGTAAGATTAATTCCTGGTATTTTATGGAAGGCAAAATATGAAAATGACAAACTTGGGCATTTAGCTGAAGAATTTTCAAAAGTAAACTCAGAGAATGTGGCTTGGCTTCTCTTTGCAGCTTATAGCAAAATGTTAGATGAGTGAGATAAGCTGAGGACTGAATTGTTGGGCACAAAGAAACAAGAAACTGATTCCAAAATTCCAAGCCTCTCGAAATCAAGCTCCCAGACAATAGTGACCCATTTGAGGTCTTAACTAAACTTTGAAATTGTAAACCAGGATTGAAGATGCAGTTATCCGGGAAAGATTTGTGGAAAGCCTTACTGCCTGATGATTTGGACCCTTGCTTCCTTCATGCTAAACTAACAAACTTTTTGAAAGAGCTGTATGAACAAAATTGCTGTCAGCCTGAAATAAAAAGGACATGGAAAAGAGAGATCACAGGGGAAATGACTTCAAGAGGAAAACTATGGAAGCTGAGATCTGGAATGAAGACATTGCCTTGGACCAAAAGAGGAACCCCACCCAAGTGACAGAGAGGGTGAGTTTGTCCCAGCAATTGAAGAGGATGGATGTTCCCACCCAATGTTTGGTGAGGGTTTTGTCACCCAAGAGTACAGAGAGGGTGGAACACATTCCCCATGGATTAGGGAAGGCCAGGTGGCCAACTCATTGCTCTGAGAGGTTTGAGCCTGTATGTCAAAGGTTAGGGAGCATGTTGTCTTCACTTCACTGTAATAGGTAGGTTAAGTCTATAACCCAAAGTTTGGGTAAAGTGTGGCAATCACCCCAATGCTCTTGGAGGGTGAGGTCTGGGGCTTGGTTGCCACCCAGATGCTTGATGAGGGTGGAACCATGAAAATGGCCTTTGGGGAAGACTTTGGAAAGAGTGAATCAACATGTGGCCACAAGGAGAAGAAAGCATCATCTTAAGAATGACTCTCAGACTTTGAAATTGACTGCAGTATACCCTGCAGGTTTACTGTACTGTAGCAGACCCATGACTCATGCTTCCCTCCCTTATGATCTGTCTATTTGCATATTGGAGGCAGATAAATTGTTTTGTAAGTTTCAGAAGTCTACAGTCAAATGGGACTTTGCCCCAAGGCAAGCTGTATTTCTTTAAAGTGATTGTGATATGATTGTGATATGATTCTGATTTAGTATTGTTATTGAATTAGGGTTTTTTTAAAACTGTAATTTTTTTTGGAATTCAGAGGGTGGAGTATAGTAGTTTGGTATTATTTATGAATTCCAAAAATAGATATGAGATTATGTTTGTGAACTAGTCTGTCCCTCTGCACATATTAGATTGGATTGGATTCAGAGGTTTCACTTTTACTTGATTAAATAATAATTAAGGCTTTGATTGGGCCATGCCATAGGACATTGAATCCCCCCCCCTTGGTAGTAGGGGACTAACAGAGAAAATGACATGTTATAAGAGGGAGATTGGAGGTTTATGAGATGGAGTCTAGGAAGTAAACACTTAGACAAGTAGAGCAGCTAAGCCTGGAAAGTTTCCTGAGGCTGAGGAGAGAGACAGAGACAGTTGCCTGATAGTTAACATCTGGCCTTGTAGAGTGAACAGAGGAGCTGAGCCAAGAGAAAAATGAGGCCTGGGAAGAGAGGAACACAGGGAGCCAGAACACTTGCAAACATTGGCAGCCATCTTACTCCAGCATGTGGCAATAGACTGGTGAGGGAAGTAAATTTCACTTTATGGCCTGGTAAATGTAAGCTTCTATGCAAATAAATACACATTAAAATAACTAACTGATTTATGGTATTTTGCATCAGCACCCCCTTGGCTGACTAAAACACCCACCCTTTATACAGGCTTGTCCAACAGCCATTTTCTTGGTTCCACCCTCATCAAGCATCTGGGTGAGGACCGAGATCTAGACCTCAACCTCCAAGAACTTTGGGGTGATGGTCAATCTTTCCCCAAACTCTGGGGTAATGTCTCAACACCTGTGGTAGAGTGAGGTTGTGGCAACATTCACCCTAATTACTGGCATATAGGCCCAACCATCTCAGATGACCTGGTCAGCCTTAATCTATAGGGACAGGCCTATGCCTCTCAGAGGATTGGGGGTGGTGACCTCATTCTCCCCAAACCTAGGGGAATGTGCTCCACCCTCTCTGTAGTTGAGACAACAAAACTCTCCCTGAATAGTTGTCTGGAACATCCACCCTCTTCAAAATTTCAGGACAAACTCACTCTCTCCATACATATAGGTTGGATCCCACTCTTGGCACAAGGAAATGACTTAATTCCAGACCTCACTTTCCATGAGTTTCCTCTTAAAGCCATTTTCCCTTCCATCATTCCTATCCATGTCCCTATTAGTCCAGGCTTACAGTGGCTTTGTTCAAACACATCTCAAAATGCTATTTGGCTTAGCCTGCAGGAAGCAGGGGTCTAAGCCATCATACAATAAGTCTTTCCACAAGTATTTCCTGGAGAACTGCATTTTCACCCCTGACTTAAAATTTCCAAGTTTAGTTAATTTCTCAGATGGGACACTATCATGTGGGGGCTTGATTTCCAGAGACATGGGATTTCTGGAATCAGTTTCTGGTTACTTTGTACCCAACAATTCAGTTATCAGCTTATCCCTTTCCTCTAATATTTTGCTATAAGCTGCAAGGAGAAGCCGGGTTGCATTTACCACATTTACTTTGAAAATCTCCTTGACTAAATGTCCAGGCTTGTAGTATTCAAATTCTGTCTTTTAAATAAATACAGGAGCCACTCATGCTATATTCTCTGCAACTTTAAAACACAGGTTGCCTTTTCTCTAGTTTCCAATAATAGTTTCATCATTTACTTCTAATGCCTCATCAAAAGTCTCTTTAGAATTCATATAACTACCAATAGTTTCTTCAAAGCAATCTAGGCCTTTTCTATCAAGCATCTCACAATTCCTCCAAAAAACACCCCTTACCCATTTAAAAACCATTTCAGAAATTTTGGTAATTGCAAAAGTACCACCCCACACCAGTACCAAATTCTGTATTAGTCAGCCAAAGGGGTGCTGATGCAAAGTACCAGAAATTTTTTGGCTTTTATAAAGTATATTTATTTGGGGTAAAAGCTTACAGATACAAGTCCGCAAAGAATCCCACTCAAGGCTGTTTTCTCACCAAAGTCTGTTGGCATGTATTGAAGCAAGATGGCTGGTAATCTCTGCCTGGTCTCTTGGGCCTTAAAGGTGCTCAGCTGCTCTGTTCACTTTGGTTGCAAACTGTTAGGCAAATAGCTCATTTCTCTTTCAAGGACTGCAGGATCAAGTCTCTCTCCACTTCCTTGTGTCTTCTGAGTGAGTGTCCATTTATATCTGCCTGCCAAGGAGGCAGGGACTCAATGAGAGTCATGCCCTACTCATGTGTTCAGATCAGAAGGCCCTAAATTTGTTTAATCAAGTAAATTTAGAATCCTTGCATTTAATACAATCACAGTGTTTCATACCCAGTGGAACAACCAGTTTACAAATATCTTTTTTGGGGGTGGGGGTGGGGATTTATAAATAATCTCAAACTTCCACAAGATGGATAACACATCTAACCATAAGATCAATAATGAAATACATAACTTGAATATTACTCTAAAATAATTAGCGATAACAGAATATAATGACCACTGCAACCCATGAAAACAGAATACACATTCTTCTTGAGAGCACATGGATTATTCTCCAGTACATACTGTATGTTAAGTCACAAAACAAGATGTAATATATTATATTGAAATCATAGAGTGTATATACTCAAAATATGAATTAATCTAAAAATAAAAACAGAAGAAGAAATGGAAAAGTCGCAAGTATATAGAAATTAAACAACATACTTTTAAACAACCAATTAGTTAAGGAGTAAATCACAAGCAAAAGTAGGAAGTATCTTGAAGCAAAAAAAAAAAAAAAATACAACATACAAAAATTTATGGAATGCAGGGAAGACAGTTATTAGAGGGAAATATAAAGATCTAAATAATTACATTAAAAAATAAAAAAAGACTTCAAATCCGAATCCTAAACTCAAAACTGGAAGAACTAGGAAAAGAAGATAAAAATAAATGTGAAGCAAGCAGAAAAAAAAGGAATAAAAACATTAGAAGAAACATAAATGAACTTGAAAACAAAAACCATAGAGAAAATCAACAAAAACAAAGGTTGGTTCTTTGTAAAGATCAATGAAATTGACAATCCATTAGCTAAACTGGCAAAGATAAAAAGAGTATACAAATAACAAAAATTAGAAATGAAAAATGGAATATTTGTACCAGCCCAACAAAATGAAAAAGACTATAGGAATATATGTACAATTATATATTAATAAATTAGATAACCTGGATGAAATGGATAAATTTTTAGAAAAACACAAACTACTTACATTGACTCCAGAAAGAGTTTTCAATAAACCAATTACTAATAAAGAGATTGAATCAGTCATTCAAAACCTCCCTACACAGAAAAGCCCAGGACCAGATGGCTTCCCAGGGGAATTCTTAATATGCTTAGTTTTTCTCCATTCAATTTAGTGAAACATATATGTGTTGGTGCCTCTGATTTCTCAGGCCATGGGCCAACCTTGGGTGTGACAAGTTGACTCAGATACAGTCTTTAAATTCATGGAAATCAGCATCTGGAGATAAGAAGAAAGGAGCCATTTAATTATCTTCAGGCTGCAGTGTGTTGATAAGATGAGCAATAGGGTTGCACTGACAGGGTACTTTGAAATAATCATACTTTATTAGGCAAATATTGTGATTAACACAATATTACAGGAAGAGACACAGAGGCACGGAGAAGTCAAGTATCATGCCTAGATTAGCCTAGTGGGGAGAAACGAAGCCCATTTTCAAAACAAGGATTTCTGATGCCAGAACTCACCTTTTAAACACTGCACTTAACTCCTCATGTTGTCCAACTTCTTGCAGTACAATGTGGTAGATCTCAGAACAAAGGAGACTTGCAGTTTAAGTCTCATTCTTCAGAGGCAAGAGCATGATGAGTATAGTGAATCTGTACCTCTCAAGGAGAATTATGTTGATAGAATCACTAGGTCAGGACATCTTCTTGAAGGCCAGGCAGGGATCCCTGCTCCAGAAGAATCTATGTGTACAATATATTAGGAAATCACAGGATTGAGTTTGGCTGTCAATTTAAAAATCATAAATATATATGCACCTAATCAGGGTGCCACAAAATACATGAGGCAAGCTGTGGCAATACTCAAGGGAGAGATAGACACTTCTACAATAATTGTTGGGGACTTCAAAATGCCATTCACTTCAATAGACAGAACAACTAGACAGAGTATCAACAACTAGGCAAAGGATCAACAACAAAAGAGAAAACATGAACAATATGATTAATTAGCTAGACATAACCAATATATACAGAACATTGCACCCCAAATCAGCAGGATATACATTATTCTCTACTACTCATGGATCTTTCCCCAGAATAGACCACAGGTTCTGTCACAAAACAGGTTTCAGTAAATTTAAGAAGATTGAAATCATACAAATCACATTCTCAGATCATAATGGAATGAAGCTGGAAATCAATAATAGGAGGGACATGGGAAATTTTGCAAATATATGGAGGCTTAACAACACACTTAAATAATTAGTTTGGTCAAAGAAGTAATTACAAGAGAAATTAGTAATACCTCAAGAAGAATGAAAATGAGAACACAACTTACCAAAACATATGCTGAGCAGTGAAGGCAGTGCTGAGAGGGGAATTTAGAGGTTTAAACATTTATATTAAAAAGGAAAAAAGAGCTAAAATCAAACACCTAAATGAACATATGGAGGAGCTGGGAAAAACCAGAAAACTAATCCCAAAGCAAGCAGAAGGAAAGAAATAACAAAGATTAGAGAAGAAATATATTAAATTAAGAACAACAATGAAAAACAATAGACAGGATCAACAAAACCAAAGATGTTTCCTTGAAAAGATCAAGAAAATCAACAAAACCTTAGCTAGACAAACAAAAAAATGAGAGAAGATTCTAATAAAAAATAAGAAATGGAAAAAGGGCATTAATACAGTTTCACAGGAATAAAAATGATCATAACAGGATATTATGAAAAAGTCTATGCCAAGACATCAGACAATATATATGAAATGGACAAGTTCCTAGAATCAACAGAACAACCTACATTGACTTTAGAAGAATTACAAGACCTCAACAAACCAATCACAAATAAGTGATTGAATCAGTCATCAAAAATTTCCAACAAAGAAAATCTCAGGGTCAGATCCATTCACTAGTGAATTTGACCAATCATTTTGAGAAGAATTAATAACAATCTGCTCAAACTTTCCTGAAAATTTGAAGAGGAAGGAAAATTTCCTAATTCATTTTATGAAGCCAACATCACTGTATACCAAAGTTGGATAAAGTTACTACAAGAATAGAAAGTTACAGACCAATTTTTCTAATGAATATAGAAGCAAAAATTCTCAACAAAATACTTGCAAATCAAATCCAACATCATATTAAAAGAATTATGCACCTCGATGAAGTAGGTTTTATTCCTGATAAATAAGTGTGCTTCAATACAAGAAAATCAATTAACATAATATATCACCTTAACCAATCAAAGGAAAAAAAACCACAGAATCATCTCAATTCACACAGAAAAGACTCTTGACAAAATCCAGTATACTTTCTAGATAAAAACCCTTCAAAAGTTATCAATAGAAAGAAATTGTTCAACATGATAAAGGGCATATGTGAAAAATTTACAGCCCACCTTGCACACAATGAGGAAAGGTTGAAAGCTTTCCCTCTAAGATTCTGAAAAAGACAAGAATGTCCACTGTCACCACTGCAATTCAATATTGTCCTATAACTCTAGCTAGAGCAATTAGGAAAGAATAAGAAATAAAAGGCATTGTAATTGGAAAAAAAAGAATAAAACTATCACTATTCACAGATGACTTGATCTCATACTTAGAAATTCTGAAATATCTATGACAAAACTACTAGTGTTAATAAATAAGTTCAGCAAATTAGCAATATACAAGATAAACATGCAAAAATCAGTAGTGTTTTTATACATTAGTAATGAACACTCTGAGGGGGAAATCAAGAAAGAAAATCCATTTACAATAGCAACCAAAATAATCAAACACCTATGCACTAATTTAACCAGGGATGCAAAAGAGCTGTACACAGAAACTACAAAATAATACTAAAAGAAATCTATGAAGACCAAAACAAATGAAAGAACATTTCATGTTCATGGACTGGAAGACTGAATATCATCAAGATGCCAATTCTACCCAGTGATTTACAGATTTAATGCAATCTCATTCAAAATTCCAACAGCTTACTTTACAGAAATACAAAAGCCAATTACAAAATTACTTGGAAGGGAAAGGAGCCCTGAAAAGCCAAAAACATTGTAAAATAGAAAGCAAAAGTTGGAGGACTCAGCCTCCTGACCTTAAAGCATATTGCAAAGCTATGGTGGTCAAAATGCATGGTATGGGCATAAAGATAGAAACATTGATCAATGGAATTGAATTGAGAATTCAGAAAAAGAGCCTCACCTCCATGGAAACTGATTTTTTAAAAGGGATTTTATTGTGTGTGTGGTTGTGTGTGTGTGTGTGTGTGTGTGTTGGTTTAATCATACAAATATTCATTTATACAGTAAGGAAAATGCATCTCATCTTCTTCTCCTCATAGGCATCATAAGGCTGTACCACAAACACACAATGGGCTTATTTGCTAAACACAACACTGTCCAGGTGGAGAGGGCAGTCACTGCTGCTCCTTCATTCACCGAATAAAACAAAGGGAAGATGAGGTTAGGTGGGTGGGATGGGTGGGGTGGGGAATCATCTCACAGTTCTGAGCCCCGGGCAAGCCCACTATCTTCTCTGACTGTGACCAAGACTGGATTTTGGGAGGTGTTTAGTCTCATAACCACATCACACCTTGGCCACCTTCAGCTACACCAGGTGTCTTGATGAGATTCTTTCCAAGCTGAAATAGTCTTTGATAGGCTTAGGACTAGAGATGGCCCTTACTGGGGGAGAGGGGGTGACTGTTTGTTGTAGAAAAATGCTCCAAATTCAAAGGTCCCCATAGCAAAAAGAAAAAGGCATGCACACAGGCAAACACACACCCAACCCTGACTCCATGCACGCAGAGAGGTTCTTCCTGAGCCTGAGTCCCTCTGCCTTCCTCTATGAACTCAGGCCCCTAAGAATGTGCCTGTCTTGCCTCCTGGGTGATAGACTCTAGTGGACCTGCCAAATAGGTGAAGTATCACTTGGTAAAGATTCCAAAAGGAGCAGGGATTACTGAGAATGAGTGTACTTTTATCATCCAGCTAGGCAGGGAAGTGACTGAGTGACTCCAAGCATGGCTCAGAACCCCAACCAATGAGGTGAGGCAGGATGAATGATATTCCCCACCTCACCCTGGGGAAGCCATAAACGCACTCTGTCCCCACTACAAAGCTTTTACTTGTTCTGGCAATCTGCCATGAGCTCACTCCCTCGAAGTGTATGTATTGAGATGGTATGTCCTTGGGAAGAAAGCCAAGGTTCTTAGGACATTTAACTGGCCAGGTACAGTGACCTATGAGCAAAGGAAGAACAGGATGACTCTGGCAAGGCTACTCAATTTGGTAGGAATCCCCTCTGTGGAAAATGGGGAAGGATGCCATAATCCTGTAGGGGTAGCTGGAGGTATGTTACTTTGAGGTCTATCAAGCAAGAAGGAATGGCTGGGTATGTGAGGGCTCCAGGGTATTGCTGTTCCAGGAGGTTGGCATCAACAGCAGTAGCAGCAGTCTGGGCCCAGTAGGGCCCTCAGACAAAATGTCATTCTGAGCCCTCTGGTGTGGGCACCTGGCAGGGACTCCCTTCTGCTGGGGAACGGGGCTTTTGCTTTGTGCATAGGAAGTGGGTGTTACAGGATAAACCTTATTCCAGCCTCATACCCAAATGCACACCCAGCTGTGCACCCTCCCCCAGGACTTTTTCAGGGGACATAAGTGTATTCTCCCCTTTATTTTGGGGGAGTTGAGGTGGGGAAGTTGGGCTCTCATACAAGCTTTTCTTCCACAATCAAGCATTAAGAAACAATATCTTCAGGTGAGATTCTGAAGGAACAAACAGCACACATTTCTGGAACTCAGATACCCAGACAACAGGCAAGAAGACCCTCACCCACAACCAGGCTATTTGACCCCTTGCAGCTGCTCATCACATGGTTTCCCTGTCTCAAAGTCCTGTAGTGGGTTGGGGTGTGGTAACTGGCAGGTCACCCTGCAACCATGCCCAAGATCCACACTCCTGACTCCCTATATCCTCAGCTATTAAACCAAATAAGACTTCAGGGAAGGAAGGGAGTATGAAGAGAAGAGGGACTTTGCACTTTTTTTATCTTTGCCAGATGGCTTTTCTAGCCAGGTTCAAGTTTTCCATGGAGGTATATACATCCTAACCTCTTTGGAATCAACAGAATTCCTGCACAAGTGGGCAACCAGCCAATCAACCTCTACTCTGGCTGGCCTGCCCTAGCACATGATCCCATCAATAATCAAACCTTCTTCTCAGTGCAAGGGCATCCTCTCATTTGCAACAAATGCAGTCTCCAAGATCAAGGAGTCACTGACCATGGCCCTTCCCCAAGGCAAAATCCCAGTTTCTGCCTGTGTTTTCATATAGTAACAGCTCAGCCTCCACTAACAGGCTTTGAAAATACCACAAAAGGAAAATGGGAGCTAAACACAGGAAAGGGAGTTGTGTGGCAACAGAGAGGCATGTGATACCTTCACACTTGCTTGCTGCACACTTGCTGGTGAAATGCACCAACACACATGTGTGTGCATGTGGCCACTGGCCCTGATACATTCCTGCTCCGCTGGAGTTATACATCTGGATGCTGACATCTGCAATCTCTTGCAGCTTAGCAATCTCAACATCACCATGTTTACATGTCCAACTGATCTCCCCTGACATGTTAACACAAACCTTAGGAGACCAGGCTTCTGCTGCAGAATTCAGAAGCCACCATGTTTTAAATTGAGCAACAGGAAGTATGGATTCCCTTTTCTATGCTAACATCTTCAACAAATGAGATAGAGGGCCCACTGATGTTTTGGCTCTCAAATTCCTGATAGGAGCCAATTGCTGTTTGTGGGTTCCAGTTGGTCATGTCCAGAAAGAAGACACAGAGAGTCTGGTTGAGCTGAAAACTAAGTAGCTGCTGGAACTCAGGGATAAGCATGTCCTTGTAGGTGGTGTGCAAGTACCTGAACTTCTGCATCAGCTCAGGTTCCAGGTCCACATCCATGCCCTCTATGGTGGGAGCTGGATACCAGCTTCCCCATCTCCTCACAACAGAGCTGCCCCAGCATTTCTGGCCAGAGAATCTGGAGGGAACAGCTGCTAGATGGCAGCACTGTGACCTTACTCATTTGAGGGTCGTCCTGGTCCTCTCATTGCCTCATAGGGATAAAATCAGCCACTCACTCACACTCAGGCTCCCACCCACTGACCAACAGCACAACTACCTCCTTCTCTCTCACCTCGGATAAAATCAGCCACTCACTCACACTCAGGCTCCCACCCACTGACCAACAGCACAACTACCTCCTTCTCTCTCACCTCTCACTTCTCCCATGTGTCAAATGATTTTTGACAAGCCTACCAAGTCCACTTTAATGGGACAGAATAGTCTCTTCACCAAATGATGCTATGAGAACTGCATTTTTCTTACCAAAAGGGTGAGCAAGAACCCCTATCTCACTCTGTATACAAAAAGATACTCAAAATAGATCAAAGATCTAAACATAAAAGCCAGGATGATAAAACTCCTAGAATATAGTCTAAGAAAGCATCTTTGAGATTTTCGATAGGAGGTGGCCTCAGAACTCATACCCAAAGCAAGGACAAAGAAAAAAAATATGTAAATCGGACCTCCTCAATTAAACCCTTTTGAACTCCAAAGGACATTGTCAAGAGGGTGAATAAACAGGCTATTCAGTTGGTGAAAATATTTAGAAATCACATATTTGATAAGAGTTTATTATCCATGATATATAAAGGGATCCTACAACTCGGCAATAAAAAGATAAATGAAAGAATTTAAAAATGCACAAGACTTAAATAGACATTTTTCCAAAGAGGAAATACAAATAATGAAGGAACATATAAAAAGATTTTCAACATCTATCTTTTAGGGGAATGGAAATCAAAATGACAATGAGTTATCATTTCACACCTATTAGAAGCATCACTTAAGAAAACAGTAAACTACAAGTACTCAAGAGCCCCTGTATTTGAGAATGCTGTAGGACTCCTGAAGATGGAAGATTAATATCTTCTTGTTTGTTTTTTGAATCTCCACCCACTGAGATAATATGCTAAGATGAACACAATCATATTCCACAGAAGCATGCCCCACACATCCCCTCACCACTGACACTCTACACTAGTGACCCTGCCCTGCTATATTTGCCAAAAAATAAATTCTAATCCATGCTTTCTGATGCACAATCAGCTCTTAATCTTATTGGGATCTGTTTATGTATAATTTGTTTCTATTCTCTGGAAGCTTTCAGAAATCTCTCCTTGTCCTTGATATTGGATATTTTGACTACTATGTACTTGGGTATGGTTCTCTTTGAGTTTCTTCTGTTTGGGCATAATTGGTCTTTTTGAATGTGCTTATTCATGACTTTTAAATTTGGGAAGTTGTCTATTCTTATTTCTTGAATTATTCCTTCTACCCCTTTCTCTCTTTCCATCCTTGCTGGTCCTCCCATAATACATATATTGGTAAGATTGATGGTGTCCCACAGGTCTCTTAGGTTCTATTTGCTCTTTTTTTCTTCTTCTTGCATCTCAGCCTGATTTGTTTCAATTTTCTTATTTTTGAGATTACTGGTTCTTTCTTCAATCACCTCCTATCTGCCATTGAAACCATCTATGGATTTTTTTTTCATTTCATTTTTTGTGGTCTTCAACTCTACTGTTTCTGTTTGGTTCCTATTAAGAATCTCAAAGAGATTCCCATGCTAGTAGTTCATTGACTTCATCAGATCAGTTAATTCCATCTCCATATTTTTCTTTATTTCTTTGATTTTTTTGAGGATCATTTTTTAAGTCTTCATCCTGTGAGTCCAAAGTCTGATCCTCTTTGCTGATAGCTTCTGGATTTTTATATTTTTCAAGTGGATGGGCAATCATTTCTTGTTTATTTGTTTGTCTTGTAATCTTTTCTTGCACATTGTACTTTTTAATATTTTAAAATGTTAACTCTGGGATTTGATTCCTGAGCTGTCTCTTCCTTCATTTGTATCCACCTAATGTCATACAGAGATTTATTTGAGTGCTAGGAGCTAACCTAAACAAACCAACCAAAGCAAAAAGACATTTCATAGTATTTGCAATCTGACATTTCCTTGAAATCAGTAATGAAAAAGATCATTGAGAATATTATATTGGAATTAAGATCAGATGAAAGGAAGAAAGTGAGCTAGGAAGCATCCTGTGGTAAAGTATCCCAGGTTTCAGAAACCTATCAGCGTTAAAAGGTTTAGGCAGAATGTCATCAATACTGCTTGAAAAACAGTGTTGTACATTGAGTTATACCTCCAAAAAGATATGTTCAATTCTTAATATCCAGTCCTGCAATTGTGAACTTATTTGTAAATAGAGCATTTTTATATAATTATCTAAGCTAAAACCAAATAGGATCAGGGTGGTTCCTAAGCCAATATGACTGTTGACCTGCTAAGAAGAAGCATATTTGGAGATACAGGGAAGAAGGTTATTTGAGAAGAGGGGAAGAGAGTGGAGTTATGCTGCCACAAGACAATGAACACAAAAAAGTTCCAGTAACTGCGAGAGCCCATGAAGAGAAAAGAAATAATCTTCTTTTAAAGCATTAAAAGAGACCATTTCCTTGCTGCCTCCTTGAATTCAGACATCTTGCTCTATAACTTTGAGACAACAGGTTACTATTGTTACAAGACACTCATTTTGTGATAATTTGGAATGTCAGCACTATGAAACTAATATAAACAACAAGATGACCAGTGATGGTACAGCATGGTGGGTAGAGAGATATAGGGGATGAATTCAAGGATACCAAATCATAGGTGTCTATTAATTCAACACATAAGCTTTTACTCTGAATGTGATTGAAAGTTCTATCCTGAACAAAAGCATGGCATACAGGATCTCTATGGCCAAAGTACTGACAAATGAATGAATGAGGAATTGAAAACAGGAACAAAGTGAGGAGACTATTTTAGTAATACAGGTGAGAGGTGATGGCATCTTGGGCCAGAGTGGTCAGATTATGGATGCATTGAGGAATTTGAGCTGACAGGATTTGCTAATTGCTCAGATGTGGTGTATGATATAAAGCAATCAAAATGATGGAAAAGTTTTGGTAATGGATGATGGTCATGGTAGCACAATATTGAGAACATAATTTGTTGGTACTAACATCTGTGGAGAAGAGTTAAGAAAACATCCCTTTATGGTAATATACATATATTTATTAAAAGGACAGCAGTCCTTTTGCTTCATGCAATGTCCAGTTGGATGCTTTTACAAAGAAGACTGAAATAACAAATGTGTCTTTATGGCTGGTATACCCATTCACATTCCTGCTAAAGTCTAAACTACATCCCATGAGAAGTGAAACAGAACATAACTGCTGTGTAATTTGGGCATGTTCTGTTAGACAACTTGGGGCTTTTAAGAGAGAGGTAGAGAACTATATCCCTCATTTTTTATGCAAGAACCAACCATCATCAAAATATTTTAATCTCTGGATTGAGATAGTCCCATTTTCAGGAGACCAGGGAAAGCATGCAATCCACCAATTCAGCCTAAATACATGATGATTTTAAGATCTCAAGTTTGAAACAATTCTTCTGAAACACAGTAACATGGAACCAGAGAGAAATCCCATCCTGTTCCTTGTATTTCAAGGACATATTTTCCTTAAGAAGAAATTAGAATTACCATGAATTCATCAACTTTATTATTCCAACCAAAAATAGTATTCTATAAAATAATTATGGTGTAATAAGCAAATCAAAGACTACAACTTATTTTTCTTAACATTTTCAAATATTCTATTCCAGTCTTGGCCAAATCAAGGGCTAATTTTGCCAGACTTAGTGAGAAACAGACTATTTCTGGCAAGACAGAATCTAGCATTTACATTGGTTTCTATAACACAGATATTACCCAAATATTATGATCAGAAGAGTGATGTAAATTATACAAATTAGTGATGAAATACTAAATAAATATTTGAGTTTCAGGTATCTGAGTTAAGCAATTGGTTGAATTTTAAGGTTTTACTTAATTTTATGCATCAACATTAAACAAATTCCACAGTGTTTTATAAAATAGGAATTTTACTTGATTCTTTCATATCACATATAAACTGTGCTACACAGAATAAAATGAAGAAATAAAACTAACCAAATATATTTACAATCATTACTTCATTACCTTTTTCAAATGTGTATGGAATTTACTACTATGTATAAATCTAAGTAACAGATATTTGGGCAACAAATTCTATGGATAAATCTGAAAAGATTTAGAATGTAAGTATTGGAACCTTGCTGATTTTGGAAAATGTTATTGATGCCAAATTCCAGCATCTGAAAAAGCTTACAGCTTCTGGATTTATAAGCAAATCTACATATGAAAATAATATGATTTGATAAAGGGTGGAAGATAAATGAAAGATCATTGATAGTCCAGATGAAGAAAGAACAGTGGGCCTTTGAATACTTTTATAACACTTCACTAGAGATGAGATCACTGCATTTGTTCATAAAGAAAGGACAGAATACATTAATAGGAAGAGAGAAGATATTGAATGCTAGGTTGAGAAGAGTGAGGAAATGCAGAGTAGGTGCATATTGCATTTCATTAAAGAATAAAAATAAATGTGATCACCAGCCTGGGGATAATATTTTAAGAAATAATAGGAGTGTGCAGAGTTGAGGTGTTACGGAGAAGATTATACATTATTATTGACTTAAAATTATGTATAACATAAGCAGTGATCCAGAGGAAGCCTTTTGATTTCTAGAGGCGACAGAATGAGAAAATCAAAGGAAAATGGTGAGTAACACATAGTCAGAAGTGAGGGCTTTCTTTTGGCACTGAATGCAAGTTCTGAGCTTCAAGAAAAAGAAGAGCCTAATTTTGGCAAGTTTAATCTAAGTAGCTAGGATAAATTGATAGAAATAATAAAAACAAACAGTAATATATAATGGGAATAGTCATGTTTGTGAATGGGAAAATACAATTCTTAAGTTTTGAACACGATGAGGCCAAAGTGACAGTAATATACTCAAATGAATTAGATATCTAAAATTAGAGGTACAAAAATATAAGTGCTCGACTTGGAGGGGTAGGAGGAAATGAGAATGGATGTTCGTCACATGAAAAGGAGCAAAATGGGGAAATACAGAGTAAGTGGAAACCAAAGTTGAAAAATAGGAAAAGTGAAATAACTTTAAGGAAGCATATGAGAATAGACAGGTAGGCAATTAAGGTAAAGAAGTAAGAGGAATATCATCAAATAGATTTATTTAGATACAGAAATATAAATAAAAGCAGATATAGATATAAATAATATAAAATATAAATGATATAAATGATATATCTATATTGATATAGGTACAGCTACAGGTATGGTTAGGGCTATGGATGTGGATGGAGGTAATGTGACCAGAGATCCAATATTACTCAAAGCAGGCCTATTTATACCACTTACACTATTGTTAATAAAAATTCTTTGAGATGCTCTCAGAAATGCTATTTTTGGATGATTTTTTTTTTAATTTTCCAAGTGGAATGAGATAGATGTAGTTATATGACTAGATATAACACTTAGGATAGGCATGTGGGTGGGCATATGTGTAAATTTCTGTATATACATAGGTCTGTATACTATCCAGCTGTAGATATTCTTTCTGAGGATTCAAACTACATGGAGTAATAAATAAGTACTTTGTCAATATTATGCTTGCTGTAATCATGTTTTATGACATAAAATCTTTTGAGTGCTTCTTTAACCTCTGTGTTTCTCAAACTGTAGATAATGGGGCTTAATATTGGGGTGAAAATCACATACAGCATAAAGATGAGCCTGTCTCTGCCTAGGGAGTGGTGACTGGAGAAAAAACGGACATAGGTTAATATCATGGTGCCATAAAACAGATCTATGACAAGGAGATGGAAACACATGTGTAGAAGGCTTTGCACTTCCCTTTGGATGATGGGATCTTAAGGATGGTGGATATGATATAGATATAAGATGTAAAAGCTGTCAGAAAGGCACTGATGACAAAGATCCCCCCTACTACTAAAATATATGTGGAGAACAGGAGAGCACCACCACTAGTGGGTCATCACAATAATACTGGTTAACCTGAAGGGACTTACAGAAAGACAGATGGAACATGAACACCATATGCAGAAGGGAATGAAGAAACCCTGCTGCCCAGGTTCCAGCTTACAGCTGGGCACAGTGTACCTTAGTCATGATGAGTGTGTAACGAAGGGGGAAACATATGGCCACATATCTGTTATAAGCTATCATGGCAAGAAGGAGGACCTCAGTTCCTGCCAATGCCACTACAAAATAGGGCTGCAGAGTACACCCAACAAAAGAAATGCTTTGCTTCTCAGTTAGGAAGTTCTCAAGCATCTTGCAAACAGTAGCTGAAGGGCAGAATATGTCTATGAGGAACAAATTTGCCAAGAAATAATACATGCATGTGTGGAGCTTTTTCTCAGTCCCAATGGCCAGGAGAATGGCACCATTTGCCAACAAGGTGACATGATATATGACAGCCAAAGCCACAATGAAAGGATAGCACACCTCAGTGAGATCAGAGAGCCCTAATAGGAAAACGTCCTTGGTGGTGGGATTGTAGATGTCCATCTCCTCTCTCCACATTGGTCTTTCTGGAGCAAATGAAACCAACATACAGAGGTTACCAGAAAAATTCTAGGAGCCTAGTGATGATCAACACTAGGAAAATAATTATGTTGTGGTTAATGATAAATTATGTTAGCACACTTTTAATTACAGATATTAAGTTACTATAAATGCTAATAAAAATAATATCCCTTACATTTATGATATTTATGGAATATTCATCCTCAGTGTTTTAACAAGAAGGTAAAATTTTAAATTTCATCTTAGTGAAACTGTTCTTGTTCCACAGGAGCTTTTGTGATTTCACAATTCAGTTAAAGCTGGTGGTCCATCCTCCACATCTGCATAGGCAGCTGTATTTTTCCATCTGGTATTATCTCTTGTTTTTAGTTTTATGCAGTATCTAAACACTGAGTTAGATAAAGATAGAAAAAGTGTATTTTTCTTGAGAGTAAATTTTAATAACTGTTTACAAACAGGAAACACAGAGTATAAGATTAATGCATAATTGTTCACTGAAATAATGAGTGAATTGTGTATTTGCTTTGACAATGTGTTTCTATTGGAAAGAAAGAAATATAACAATATTTCTATAACTTCTCAATCATAATCATTTAAAATGAAGAGTAACATGTAATATACTCAAAAGATATACCTTAATGCACATTAAATTTAGCCTATATAATATAAATGAAACTTGGTAATAGTGTCTGAATGTGATCCCAACAAAAAAGACCTGTTTCCATATATATTCAAATCCATTTCCAATTAAAATTTAAGTGCTAGAGCACATTTTATTTAAAATTTTTATATGGTAGCACATATTATTTTTACTTACCCTTGTTTAACTTTCTAACTATATTTCAGTATATCAGAAGAGCCCAACCATCACTAAATTTATGACTATTTACAGAAGTAATTTATTTTAAGTCAGGAAATTGATAAGTATGTTGAATTTTTTGTTACTTTAAAAACTACTATAACCTGTTTTTATAAACAGCATATTTGCCTGATAGAAAATTCAAGCAGAAAATATGATTAGAAAATAAAATGGCAAAATAAGTCTATCGTTCCCCTATATCACTTCTCAACCTTCTTTTCTTTTACCTCATAAAAAATTTCATGATTTCTTGGCTCAGATAAAATGAGTAGCATGCTTATTGCAAAAGTATACATTATTGTTTCTTCAAACAAATGGAATTATTATTTTCTGACAAGTTTTTATTTTTCCTTAGGAAAGATTTAAATAAGAAATGCTAGAATTAATCGGAAGATGTTATTATTCTATACATAATGAACCTATTACTATTTCTGTTCTTTTGTTTCCTTAAACAGCAGCACCTCTGTCCTGTGTGAAGTAAAATAAACTCTTTTAAGTGATGGTTTGTAAATAATTGAACTTTTGAAAAGAAAATTATTGTATTAAGCAAAAATGTTTAGATAATATTATTCAATGAGCAAAAGTTTGTTAAATGGTTGAATAAAGAGTTTGGAGCAAGAAAATATCTGCAGCACTGATTCTCAAGTTCCCTAATATTCAATCTTCTGCAAAGTGTTATATATCATATATTAATACATTGAAGAAAATAATTGTGAATATGAGACATTAAAGGCAATTCTTATTAAAAGACACATTCATAATTTGATACAGTAAATATTTAACATTTAATATAAAGTAATTATATAACATTATAACCACACATACAAAATTGGGTTTTTTTCTAAATAAGAATTATGAGAAATAAGTCAAGTTTCCACTATATAAAGAAAAAGAAAATGAGTTCTTTAAGCAAAATTACCACTGTTAGATGTTAGATATTAGGAAAATTCAAAATATAATTTATTTAGTATATTAACATAAAGGAAATATTTATGGGCAAAATTAGCCAGGCATTGCATATTTGTCACTTCATATTTTCATTAATGTTAGATATAAAATAGCATATTATAAAAAATGATGATGATGGACAATCCCCATCCAAAAAAATCCAGAAAATATCTACAACTGCAAGCAAACAGTTTTCCACCTACCCCTTAAGGTCTAAGCCCCTTCTCCATCTAAAGAATAGTAGGCATAACCATCTCCAAATCCTCAAGTTTGAGAAATGAACAAACATAAGGAAGGAATGCATGCACCAAAGTAGATGTTATTATTCTAATAGTGGAAGAACCTGTACTTTGATATAAAGATAGTGAGGGAATAATAGGTGGAACATAGGACATTTTTAGGGCATTGCAATTATAGGTAAACCACAATGTAAACTATAGACCTTGGTTAGTAGCAATACTTCAATATTTATTCATCAATTGTAACAAATGTGCCACACTATTGTAAGATGTTATTAATGGCAGAAAATGTGGGTAGAGAAGAGTATATGGGACTCACGCTTTTGATGTAAGTTTTCTGTAACCTAAAACCTCTTTAAAAGTAAAGTTTATTATATATAACAAATAAAAGGCTAAAAAGGCAGGAACTACTTGCAGTAAATACAGGAAAAAAATAAATTTTCCTGAAATCAAATCCAAAAAACTCTACTTACTCTTATATTTGAAAAAGTTTAATTAAATGGCTGCATCCACCCTCACCCACTCCTTCTAGGAAGGCCTGGAAGCATTGTTTTTATTTGATACAACTCTTAGGAAGGCAATTATCAGTGCCAAGCACTGTATATATTGTCACTTCTTATTTTTATTAATGTTACATATAAAATATCATATTATAAAATTTAAATATCCTTAAAGTGTAAATATTTACATTGAAGTATTTGCACATCATCAGGCTTATTTTAAATCTTCCCCAGTTCTGAATTTTCATCTGATGTTTGGTAAATTACTAATTATCTAACAATATTATTTTTCCTTTTCTGTTTGAAGGGTGGTGGGGACCTTCCATCCAAAATTATCTGTACACATTGCCTCCAGGCTAAAGGATACAATTTCCTGCATCCCATGTAGCTAAGTGGAGCAATATGATCACTTTCAGGCTAAAGAACTTTAGTGGATGTGATATATGATCTGAGTCATAATCATATAAGGAAGGTGACTGACCTCTACATTCCTTTTCACTTTAGTCAAGTAAGAATGATACTTTGCAATTTTTTTTCCACCATAGTCCATATGTTTGAGGTCAACAACCCAGAAATTCACTGAGCGATAGAAAAGACAAAACCTGGATATCTGGAAGAGATTGCTTCTTTGTGGACTTCCTGACAATCCTGTTCATGAGAGTCAGTCAATAAATCAAAATATATAGAGAGCATTTTTTCATAAGAGGGTGTTACCTGAGTCCCATCTAAAGAGGCTGGATCAGTTCCTAATGCAGTTATTATTTCAGACTGTCAAAATTCATAACTTTATATTTATATATTTAAAAAATTTAATGATCAGTGAAATTTATTAAAAATTTTATCCCTTCATCTTTAGACACATGGGGCTCCTCTGGATTCTTCTATCCAAGAAGGGATTGTTGAAGCTCTAATCCCTGGTTTTAATAATATTATTTTTATCATTTAAATATTAAAATTACTACTGAAATATTACATACAGAGATGATAATGGATATAGCTCATTTAATTTTCCCCAATTTTCTTTTTATTTTATTTTTTAATTAACAGTCTATAATTAAATTACAATAAAAATACTATTTTGGGCTCTATATTCTATGAATTGCAATGCATGTATAGATTCTTATAACCACCACCACAATTAGGAGGTAGACTGCTTTGCAAATATTCCCGTTGCTACTCTTTTGTAATCATGCTAATCTCCCACCTGAACCCCTGGCAAAGTGCGTGCTCTTCTCCATCACTATAGTTTTGCCATTAAAAGAAGGTCATATAAATGGAATCATACTGCATGTGACCTTTGACAGTTTAAAGTTTTTTGCACTCAAAATATTGCCTTTAAGAGTCACCTAAGTTTTTGCATATATCAATAGTTTTTTCCTTTTTATTGCCAAGTACTATTATATTATAGGGATGTTCTACTGTTGTTTTTTTAAATTTTATTTTGTCTAATACTAACATTTTGTAATATTAACATATACTTGTTCAGCTTCAAAGAAATTTGGTCTTATATATGGAATATTACCCATATTCATATTTCACATGTGGTTTTACTATGCTATATAATTCCAGGTCACATTTTTTAGCTTTCCTTTTAGTAATATACATGACTTTAGACTTTCCCTTTAAACCACTTTCATACCCACATAATATTATTACTATTTTTTGAAGTGTTTTTATCAAAAAAAAATGCTGGATTTTATTGAATGCCTAGTGACAAACATTATTTTGTGCTTTCAACTTTTCTATTCATTTCCAAAGATTAACATGCATCCTTTTAACCAACTCTGCACAAGTTAACTCTCAGCTTTCCATTCTCTAACCTTTTTCTATTTTCTGGTGATCTGTATTCAATTTAGTATCTCCATGAGATTACACAATATATTTAATACATAGTAGTGCACGTACAGTATTTGTCTTTCTGTGCCTTACTTGCTTCACTCAACATAATGTCTTCCAGGTTCATCCATACTGTCCTATGCTTCATGACTTCATTTCTTCTTATAGTTGTATAATAGTCCATCATGTGAATATACCACAGTTTATCCATTCATCAGTTGATGGATGCTTGGGTTGTTTCCAACTTTTGGCAATCATAAAATAATGCCACTATGAACATTGGTGTGCAAATATTTGTTCATGTAACTGCACTCAGTTCTTCTGGTTATATACCCACTAGTGGTGTTGCTGGGTCACGTGGCAAATCTACATTCAACTTCTTTAAGAACTGCCAAACAGTCCTCCACAGTGACTACACCATTCTACATTCCCGTCAACACTGAATAAGTGTTCTTATCTCTCCACATCCTCTCCAACACTTGTGATTCTCTGTCATTTTAACAGTCACCATTCTGATAAATATGAAGTGATATCTCATTGTAGTTTTGATTTGAATTTCCCTAATGGTTAGAGATATTGAACATTTTTTCATGTGGGTGTTTTTATTTTTTGTTTGCCATTTGTATTTCTTCTTTGGACAAATGTTTATTCAAATCTTTTGCCAATTTCCTATCAGAATGTTTGTCTTTCTACTGTTGAGTTGTAGCATCTCTTTATATATCATGGATATTACACCATTATAAGACATGTGATTTTCAAATATTTTCTCCCATTGAGTCAGCTGCCTTTTCACCATTTTGACAAAGTCCTGTGAGGTGCAAAAGTGTTTAATTTTGAGGAGGTCTCATTTATCTATTTTTTCTTTTGTTAAGCATGCTTTGGGTATAAGGTCCAAGAGACCACCACCATCTTAAGGTCTTTAATATGTTTTCTCATATTTTCTTCTAGTAGTTTTATGGTCCTGGCTACTATATTTAGGTCTTTGATCCATTTTGAGTTGATTCTTGTATAGGGATTTAGAGAGGGGTCCTCTTTTACTCTATTGGTTATTGATAACTTGTTCTCCCAGCACCACTTGTGGAAGAGACTGTTTTGTCCCATCAACATTGACTTGGTAGGTTTGTCAAAAATCAGTTGGCCATAGAGGTGAGTGTTTACTTCTGGACTCTCAATTTTATTCCATTGATCAATGTGTCTAAATTTATGCCAATACCATGCTGCTTTGACCACTGTAGCTTTGTAATATGTTTCAGGGTAAGGCAGTGAAATTTCATCCACATCATTCTTATTTAGAATACTTTGGGCTATTAGGGTCCACTTTTCCTCCAGATATATTTGGTAATTTCCCTTTCTATTTCTGTAATGTAGACTGTTGGAATTATTATTGGTATTGCATCAATGAATCAGAGTGGATAGGTTTGACATTTTCACAATATGTAATTTTCCAATCCATGAACACAGAATGTCTTTCCATTTGTTTAGGTCTTCATTTATTTCTTTTAGCATTGTTTGGTAGTTTTCTACATATAAGTCCTGTACTTCTTTGGTTAAATTAATTCCTAGGTATTTGAGTCTTTTTGTTCCTATTGTAAATGGAATTTTTCCCCTAATTTCCTTCTCAGATTGTTCAATAATAATATACAGAAATATTATGGATTTTTGCATGTTGATCTTGTATATTGCCAATTTGCTGCACTAGATCATTGGATAAAGGGGCTTTGTTGTAGACATTTCAGAGTTTTCTAAATATAGGATCATGTCATTCACAAATAGTTTTCTTTCATTTTTTCCTATTTGGATGCCTTTTATTTATTTTTTCCTTGTCTAATTGCTCTAGCTAGAATTTCTAGCACAATATTGATTAACAATGATGAGAGTGGGCTTCCTTGTCTTGTTCTTGATCTTAGATGGAAAGCTTTCAACCTTTCCCCATTGAGTACAATGTTGGCTGTGGGATTTTCATACATGGCTTTTATCATAGTGAGGAATTTTCCTTCTATTCTTATCTTTAGAAGTGTTTTTATCAATAAAAGATGCTGAATTTTGT